>RJWJ010005948.1:0-65179 GCA_004363605.1 Indri indri
GCTGTACCGCGCGGAAGCGGGCCGTTTGGCCGGATGACTCTGGGGTTGCTTCACACCCGAAAGGGCCAAGCAGAGCCGCGCAGGGGCAGGCGGGTGGGAGGTCCAGCGACACACCTGCCCCACCGCGTCCCACCACGTCCCACCGCGGTGCTCAGGTGCAATTGCAGGACGCAGCTGCCCCGCGGCTGTGTGGCCCAGGTCCTTGTGGGCCCGTCTTGGGAAGCCCAGCGCACAGGTGTGGGCACCCCCGTGCTGCGTCCTGCCTCGGGGGTCTGGTGCTGACACGGAGCCTGGGCGCCGGCCTGTGGCGTGTCCAGCCTCCAGCCACCTGTCTGTCTCCCCCAGGGCACCAGCGGCTGTCGGTGACCAGCCTGCTCGTGGGCCACGGGTTGCTGATGGTCGGCACCAGCCTGGGAGTCCTGGTGGCCCTGCCGGTCCCCCGTCTGCAAGGCATCCCCAAGGTGACCGGTGAGTCTGCGGCGGCTTCGCCTGGAACTCGTGGGCGCAGCGGTCTGTGCTGTGACTCAGCGTCCCAGGGTTGTTTAAACAATTCGAATTATTTGGGGTGTTTTTTTCAGTGTATTATAAAGACTTAATAGAGTATATCTATTAAGTTGGAATTATGAATCCTTGTGTTTTTCTATTTCTCATATTGCTGTTCCAAGGACAATCGTACCCTGAAAATGTGGATATTCACATTGTATTTACTGCCACCAGTTTCTACCATTTTGCACAGTTTTGCTCAATGAAATGGGTACATTTTGTATTTTATGTTGTAAAGAAGGAAGCCCAGGCTCTGGGAAAGCCTGGTCACACTTTGTTGCAACGCGCGCAGGAGCTGAAGTGGGTGCCTACGGTCCCTTTGGAAAGCGGCCTGGCCTTGAGGGCCGTGAGCCCTTAAATACGCTCGAGCGTGTGGAGTCAGGATTCCCAGGTCCAGAATCTGTCTCGGGAAACAGCCTAACCTAGGAACGAGGTATCCTGCAAAAAGATGTTTTCCCCAGCATCTGATTTTCAATAGCGCAAAACATGAGACACCTGAAAGCTCAAGATTAGGGGTTGGAGCCGCTTCACAAAGCGGATGCGTTGCCGTCGGTGGACGAGGCGGCCAGTGACAGGGACGTGCGTTTCCAGCAGTGCAGAAACTTTTAATGCTCGAAGTGAAGTGAAACTGAGGTCTTAAATTTTATGTTGGTTATTGTGTCAACCAGGGGAAAATATTAAGAGAGGAAAAGATTCGTAGGAAACTCACCAAAATGTTAATCAGGGCTCTACGTCTACGGTTCCTCCAGTCTCAGCCTGTCCACAGCTCTGACACCTCACAGCTCAGCACATCCGCCTGTTAGGAGTGAGAAACTTCAATTTTGCTATTCGTTTCTTGATTTCCGTTTTTATTATGATCTTATGGGATGGGGAACCTGCGGCCTTCTGGATCCTTGAGTGAGGACTTTTGACTAAATCCAAATTTTACAGCGAAGTTTGGATTCAGTGGCACTCAGGGATCTGGAGGGCCACACGTGGCCTTGAGGCGTATCGGAGCATTTCACATTTCAGATGTTCAGGTTTGATGCTCAGCGGGTAAGTAAAGAACGCAAGCATTCCAAATTCTAAAAAAATCTGAAACACTTCCGGTCCCAGGCATTTCGGATAAGGGATACTCAACCTGTAAATATATAAAATTGTATATGACAAATCCGTGCAGTTTAAAGAGTGATGATAAAAAGGCCACATGCCAGCCAGTTCAGGAACTGAACTCCTACACATGTGTTAGAGCCCCAGCCACCCCCACCCCCTTTCAAACTCACATCTTCTCCCCTCACGCCGGTAGGAAACAGTTATCCTGAGTTTTACATTAATTTCCCCATAGGTTTTCCTCTGTAGTTCTGCCAATTTGTACCTTAAAATATTCTGTTTACTTTTCCTGATTTTGTATTTTCTATAACTGCCCCATCACACCTGCCTTCCTCCGATGCTCTTTTCTCTCCGTGTTATCCACCCTTGCTGCGCGTAACTGTCCTTACTTCCTTTTCGGCGCAGTGTCGCTGCCCCGACAGCAGACGGACTCTTACCCGTGTTTCCTTCCGTGGACTCTCAGTGTTCCCTGTGATGCCTCCGATGTTCCTGTGGCCGGCTCTGCTCACGTGGCACGAGCCGCTCCGCATGTGCGTCTCGGGGTGGAGTCGCTGGTGTTTGGGGCGTCCCTGTCCCTCCGTAGCCCCAGCCGTGGGCCGCCTCCTTTCCTTTGCCACTCCGCCCCGCGACGTACGGAGTCCCCGCCTCGGTGGAACGTGTATGGTTTAACCTGCTCCGGCCAGAGGAGGATGTGGCCAGGGCCGCGGCCCGTTCCAGCCTGAGCCCGTCTGGTGAGGAGGGACGTGCTCCTGCCCCTGGGTCCTGCCACCTGGGAAGCACCCAGAACGTGGCCCGTCCACCCGACACTTAAAGACCAGCGTGGGGTGGGGCCTGCAGGTGTTTCTGACACAACGATGGTTTTAAATTTGAATCCTATCGCCTAAGAACTGAAAAGTCCTAATCGTAATTAAATGATAGAATTAAATTGTTCTAAACCTCAGAACATTTTATAATGAAAAAGGGCAGGAAGCTGGTCATTCAGGCATTTTGTTCCTGACACTGACACATTCCAGGCTTTAATTATTTTTAATCAAGGCTTAGGAAAATTAGATGTATTTCCGTAGCGTAAGTGAGAAGGTATTTCATGCAGAACAGGAAAATAGCTATTGTATTATTTTTAAAATTACAGTATGAGTATTAGAACTGAGACACAGCCAAAGAAATCCCAATTTTGTATTTTAGATCATCATTTTCAAAGTTTTGTTCAGATTAACTAAAAATCCGCAAGAATATACCCTAGATATTTTCACTTTAACCTGTGGGCTGGGAGAGCTGTCTGGGGTTGAGCCGTGCACTCTGGTTTCCTTCTGTGACACGTCTGTTTTAACAGACCGTTGTCGCACTGTTTCCCCCCAGGGAGGGGCATGGTGTCCTACCACGCACACAACGGGCCCGTCAAGTTCCTCGTCCTGGCGGCGGCGCTGCAGGAGAAAGACAGGGGCAGAGCCGGGGACAGCCTGCCCCCGGGCCCCGAGCCCCAGGCGGAGGAGGAGAAGGACGGGCCTCCCAGCGAGGGGGCCGCTTCCCGCCCGAGCCAGGGCGACCCCGACGCGGCCATCTGGTTGGGAGATGCGCCGGGATCCATGACCCAGAAGAGTGACATGTCCTCCTCGTCGGGGTCCCTGAGCCTGTCCCACGGCTCCAGCTCTCTGGAGCACAGGTCGGAGGACAGCGTCATCTACGACCTCCTGAAGGACCCGGTCTCACTGAGAGGCAGAGCGCGGCGGGTGAAGAAAGCCAAGGTCAGCTCGGCGCTGGTGGTGTGTGGTGGCCAGGGCCACCGCCGGGTGCCCGGCAAGGCCAGACAGCCCCCCCGAGAGGAGCTGGCGCCCTCCATCCTGGTCTGGCAGGTCCCCTGCTGAGCACACGGGCGACGGCCGCCTCCTGGCACCGGAGTTTGCAGTCAAGGACGACTTCTCAGTGGAATCATGCGGCGCGAGCGCGTGTGTCGGCACCGGGTCGAACGCATTAAACACAGTGTTTGAGGAAGAATGTGCAATAGCGCCACGGCTCTCCCGCGGTTCCTGCCTTCTCTTCCGCGCAGCAGAAGGGATCACAGACGCTTCTGAAGGGAGAAGGGGGTGCAGTTTTTGAGTCGCCAAGTGACGTTCTGGGAAATACCAGGTTCTGTTTGCTGCGGTCGACACACCGATACTCAACGTTGAACCCCAGCTTCAGACCCATTCTCGTTTGTTACTTAGAGAATCTACAAACTAAGAATTTATGAGAAAATAAACGTATTCCGTAGTATAGGAATTTATTAACAACTCTTTAAATAGTTTTACTTGATTCAAATTCACTACTTTTATTTATATTCTGTGTTTTCAAATTCCAGGATAGAATTTGTAACGATTAAAAAAACGGGGCGCGTACACACCCCGTCCAGACGGTGTGTTGCTTCCAAAGTGAGCTGGGCTTCCCTAAGTGGTGTAATGTGTGTACTGTACATTTTAACAAAGTAGTATTTTTATATTGCATTTTTCGATTAAAAAATTAACAGTTTAATATTTTAGTCAATATATCGTCTGCAGCATTTCACCAATAATGTTTGCTTTGAACCAAAATGCCCGACACCTATCAACGTGTAGACGCAAGCGTCAACGCCAGATCATTCTCCTCTTCTCATATTAAATAGCGTTGACATCCACGTCAGAAATACGTATGTTTCAGCTTTATAGGAAACAAGAAGAAAAAGTATCATTCTTTCACGTGGCTTCTTGCACCTGTCGACCTGGAGTGCCGCGTCCGCCTTGAGTATGCGCTCTGAACGACGCAGGTGCCGTCCCAGGGCCCGTCACCGGGATGACTCCTCCGCGGGGCGCAGGGGACCGTGCCCTGCAGTTGCACAGCCAGCTCTGGTGTGGAGGGGCGAGAGCAATCAGTGAGCGCCACTGTGCGCAACCTGTCTTTATGCATCAGTGTTTTACTTACTGGGTGGATAATGAGAAAAAATAAAAAACCTAACACAGGCATTCACCAGAAATAAATGTCTCAGCACTTTACAGATGACTAAAATGTTAATTTTATGACTTAGCCAAATATTTTCTAAGTTGCACACATACGCCATGTGGAAGTCATTTCCTCCCAGGCTTTGCTAAACTGTTAGCTGCTGATTTCATAAATAAAGTCTTTTTATTTAAAAGTGCAGCATTGCAAGGTGCCTTTTTCCCCACAGACTACGAAAGGCAGTTACATTCCGGAGGGTGGGAGGCTCTGACCCCAGCCAGACGCCGAACCGAGACCTCGCCAGACGTTCTCTTACTCCCATCTACCAGCCTCGCGAGGTCTCGATAGTTCCCGCCAACTCCGTGGACACAGACGAGGAAACAGTCCAAGTGACCCTAAGTCCAGCAGTTAACATCTGGACTTGAGCGTCTGTGTTCCTAACCCTCATTTGTGTTTCTGAGAAGCCACATGAAATAAAGTTCCAGAAAGCAAGCACAGCCTTTATGCTCCAGGGAGCTGTTCTGGACAACCCTCTGGAGAGAGAGGCAGTTCGCGGGGACGGGTCCCCACCCACCCCGCGGCCTGTGCGGCTTTCAAATCCCGTCGGCGTGCAAGGGCTTCGTGACGGGGTCTGGAAGTAGAGGGAGCTTTGCCGTCGGCACAGAGCACGGCCACGGAAATCTCAGTCTTAGGAGAGAAGCAGCGTGTGCAGAGATTGCAGCTGTCCCGCTTATTTTCTTTAGAAAACGAAGTGCGCATCGTTAAGAAAAAGGGGTAAATGATGCTGTAGTATTCCGGGCACTTTGCTGAATGTTCTCAGGTAGCTGTGGACAGAGCACAGCTCTTGTTCGTTCAGAAACCACTTCCCCTTTCCTGCCTGCCCCGCTCACACGCGGACATGCACACACATGAACACGCGTGCACACGCACGCACACACACTCCTCTCTGCACGGGCTGCAGCTCTCCCGCCAGGACCCGTCGGGCGAGGTCTATCCAAGGGGAAAGCGGCCCAGCTGGCTCGGCCGCCGGCCCTCCCTGCCCGGCTTTGGCTGTTTGCTCCTGTGGCTTTTTCCAAAGAGCCTCGGACAGAATTAACCCCTGACGAGCAGGTCAGCGGGTTCCGGGCGTCCGACGGCAGCTGCGGGTGGGTGTGCTCGTGCGAGACTCTGCGCACGCAGCCCCTTAGCAGCTGAAACGCCCTTGTGCTCCTTCCGGCCGTTCCCTGGCGCCACCCTCGCTTGGGGGCCGGGTCGGCGCCGCGGCTTACTTCCAGTAAGACCGGCCAGTCCTGGGCTCCTGGTCGGGAGGAGGCGGAGCCAGCGCAGGACGCGAAGACCGTCTTCACTCCGGCTTGCTCACCTGCAGGATGAGGTCACAGCCCCCACCTCACCTGTGCCATGGGCTCCACCCAGGTGCTCTGGCTGCGGTTTCGTCATTTCTCCAAGGTCAGCGCATCTCGCATTGAAGTGATGATACTGTTGTATTCCCATTTTGCAGACGGGAACACTCTGGCTCAGCCAGCTTGGGAGCCTTGGCACAGGCGACCTGGGCGGGGGGTACGAGCTGCTCCCTCCCTGGGCTGGCGCCAGCCCCCCACGCCCAGCCGGCTCCGCCCAGCAGTGGCTGTCAGGCGAGCTGGGGGTCTGGAATGCACTGGCACAGGGGGCCGGAGTCGGCCCCCTCCCACTCCCAGAACTCACCAGCAGTAGGTGGTGGGGTGGGAGTTACAGAGAAGAGGAGTTGAGACTCAGCCCCTCGCTCTGGGCCCAGCCGGATGGTATAAATGCGCTGCCTGGAGCCCGGCCAGGGCACAGAGCAAACAAACGAGGGCTGGAGGCAAAAACCAAACAAAAACTGCCCACAGAAATCGGGGACTCAGCGCAGTCTAGGAGCTTTCAGCTCGGCGCCTCTTGTAAACGGCCCATGATGAAACGCAGGCCTGCGGCTGGAAAGTGGCCACTGAGCCTTTCCGTGAGTCCTGGTGCCAACAGGGCGCCCTGCGCAGGACGCACACGGCTGAGGGTGGCGGGGCCGCCTCTCGTGAGGACGAGGAGACGGACATCTGTGCAGGTCTGGGAGGCGTCGGGCAGTCAGGGCAGAGGCCGGGCCCCAGCAGGGCTGGGCGTGGGGGCCGGTCTGAGATGCCAGGAGGCGCCTTTGCCTCACTGGCCTGTCCTGCTACCGGGACACACGGGGGAGCGAGGGTGGGGGCGTCTCAGAACAGCCAGGAAGGAGCTTCCCGGCCAGCAGCGGCGGATTCTCAGTCTGACCCTTGGAGTCGCGGGCACCTGGCGCACGTTCAGGAAGGGACGCGAGCAGAGAGAAACCACAGCGCGTCGCTCTCGTCAGGTAAGTACCAGAGGGTTTATTTTTGTTTCCTCCCGCTCATTAAAAAACAATTGCTTTCCTTTTTGGAGTCAACATGGGGGGTTCCTGTTCTACCTGGGGGACTCTGGCGTTAGCAGCAAAGCCCCGCCGGGCCCGGGGCGGCCGGAGCGCCAACAGCGCTGAGGCTGAAAACCCAGGCCTGGTTGGTTACAGAACAGACGCCTCCTCATCTTCCACTCTCAGAAATCGGCGGCTCGATGTCTTTTTTGCTGTGACCACACGGATCCCTGCTCTGTGCTCTCTAGTGCGGCTTTTCCAACTGGAATGAAACACTCCCTTCTTCGGGTCACGAAGTGGGATTTTCGCCCAGACTAGCAGGGTGGCGGGGCCAAGCAGCCCACGTTCGGACACCCTCGTGACTACCTTTAAGCCAGAGATGACGGTGCAATCGCAGCCTGAGGGGGTTTGAGTTCGCGCTCAGCCACAAGAGAGAAAGAACAATTCCTGGGGGCAGGAGACACTTTAACAGACCGTATTTTAAGCAAATGCAACATATGTCACCCAGATTTACGCGAGTGGCAAACTTGGGCTTGGGTTTCCACATATTCAGAGTTTCACGTTAGACTTTCCTGTCGAATTCCTGGAGCACCAGCTTTCCCTGGTCAAGGATTCTGCGTCTCACTCCGTGGGGCCACAGGCCACGCTGCTGGGAACCCCCAACAGAGATGCCGACGCCGCATCCTGGCGGCTGCGTCTCCTGGGGAGGAGGCTCCCAGGTTCATCCTGTCGGAGCAGAACTGCTCTCCCAGAGCGCAAAGGCTGTGCCTGCTTCCTGGAACTTTATTTCATGTGGCTTCTCAGAAACACAAATGAGGGGTTTGTCAAATCCAATGTTAACTCTTGGACTCTCGGGCAGAGGCAGGGATTGGAAGAGGCTGCATGGCGGCTTTGCAGGACGAGGGGCCCCACGTCAAGTCACGTGGCAGCCGCGGGAAGCTGGACCAGCAGGAAACAGATTGTCCCCTGGTCCCCCAGGAGGGCCCTGTGGACACAGATCTTGGCCCCGTGAGACCCACATGGAATCTGACCCCGGAACTGTAAGATGATAAATTCGTGCAGTTTTAAGCCATGAATTTCATGTCAACTTGTCACAGCAGCCGTCGGGGACCCACACACTCCCGTAGATTAAAAACAACTTCTTTTTCTGTAGGAATAGACCACGCACGGGACACTCGACGGAGTGGCTGCCTGGGACAGGCCTCTGGGGGATGAGAGGGTTTTCAGAGCCGCCCACCCGCCGGCGAACTCTCAGCTTCTCCGCGTGGGCCTTAGTTTGAAGGTCACCTAATGTCCCCTACTGGTTCCCCGCGCCCCAGTGAGGCCCCAGGATGGGAGGTGACGTCTCAGACTTGGAGACAGCCCGGCCCTGCCCGTTTCCATGGCCTCTGCTCTGTGGGGACCTCAGCCAGCCCGAGGCTCGCAGAGGCCAGAGGGGCCGGTCCCCTGACTGTGCCCACTGCCCACGGGGGCCCAGCAACTCCAGAGAGCCGAGGACTCGGTGCGGAGGAGGACAGAGCCACAGCCAAGCCCCGAAGCCTGACTCCCACCCTCCCGCCAGGCCTTTCTGACTCGGGTACTTCCCTCTCCTCCAGGGCGCAGAGGGTGGTTTGGGGGCTTGGCCCAGTCTCCCTCCGCACCCCCCACCCCCTGAAGTCCAGGCAGTTCATCCGGGGAGCAGGGGCATCTGGGCCTGGGCCACTCACGCCCTGGCAGACTGAGCAACTCCAGGACACTCCCCTGCCCATGTGGACACTCCCCTGCACCCAGCACGGACCCGTGGAGAGTCTGGGCATGCAGGGGAGCCAGGCCTGGCCCTGGCAACAAGAGAAGGTTCTGGAAAGGGCAGGGAGAAGCACCTTGAGTGAAGACCCCCGGCTGGCCTGGAAGGGGGTGCAGACCCTCCAGAGCAGCTGGTTTGCAGTGGCGCTGCGCGGAGCGCGCGTTCCAAACAGACCTTTCGGAATATCTCCACGTTCATTTTTTCTTTCCACTTCTAAGAGCAAGGCTGTGCGAGCTCAAGGGGCAATGCGGGAAAGACTCGGGCGGGGGTCACTCTGACGGGCTGGTGTGTCCTGTTCGTGTCATTTTCTGCAAGGGCGTGACGCCGACATGCAGCTGCAGACTGACGGATGAGGACAGCTCTGCCCCGGGCCCCGCGTGCCTGGCACTGAGCCCGAGCTGTGTGCATCGCCCACCCAGACCCGGCCGCTGGTCCCCTCACAGGCGCGGACGGGGGCTGGAGTCAGAGCTGCCCCACGGCGGGCGGCAGGCGGGCAGGGTGCAGGAGGCTAGGAGGGAGGTTCAGAAAGGCTCCTGACATCTGAGTGCAAAGAGTTCTGACCACAGCGGGGTCTTGCAAGCAGGGCCCAGAGGAAGGTGGAGCAGGACGATTGCGGCACTTTCCCGGCAGGAGCAGCCAGGCTGCACGGGGTGGAGAAGCCCTCGGGGAAGCTCCCAGGGAGGGCGTCCGGCAGACCCCCCCAATCCTCTGTGAGTCCTGCAGCCCCCGACTGGGATGCCGGGATGGGAGCTCAGGAGAGCTGGGGCCACGTGAGCCAGCTGGGGCAGGAGAGGGTCTGGGGCCAGGCCCCCCTTCTGGCCTCCTGGACGTCTGCGGGAGCAGACACACTCTCGCGCCGGGGACGGCCTCGAAAGAGGGCCCAGGCCCTGACCCCCAGGGCCGCAAGGCTGACCCACGCCCCGGGGCTAATCGGTGTCCAGCACCTTCCAAGTACAAAAACAAGCACCCGACATCCTGGAAGGCAGGGACTAGACTAGACAGAGAAGCCATCCAAGTTTGGCTGTGAGTGTTTTCTGGAAAATGGGTTCTTGGCGCCCTGCAAACCGTAGCGCTCTGCTTCCAGACGGCAGCAGGAAATAGATCAGGCAGCCTGGTCGGAGACATCAGGGTCCGTTTGGCAAATTGTTAGATTTCTGCTTATATCTGTGGAAATAGCTGAGAGCCATCCTCAAACACTTACACCCCAAAGCCTATTTTGTTTACGTGCATTGCTTGATTCTGCAATAAGACAGGAGGTTTGGAGAGACAGAGTCTGGGGAAAATTCCAGCTGTCCCACCTGGCGAGCTGAGGTCTTGGCCAGGCATGAAGATGCTCTGGAGGCGGCGGCCCCGTGTCCTTCCCAGCCATGGCGCCCGAGGGTGGCCCGAGCCACAGACCACCAGGGCAGAAACTGAGTGCGGTGTTTGGACACCCGCGGTTTGACAGAATGATTTAGTGCCGGTTTAACCTAAGGTGACGGCTTCGTATTCTATACGTCCTTTTACTATCTTATTTTTATTGTAAATGGGAAAGGTATCAGTCTGTAACAGATTGAAACTTTAAAAAACACTAAACTGGGACATCACTACGGACAGCTTCGAAAGCGCTGCAAGCCACTAAGGAGGGTGTGCACCCAAACCCCCACCATGCACAGACATTCAGCCTAGAAAGCATCTTTCATTCACTCAGTGAACCACCACCGGGCGTGATGCCTTCATCCATCGCAGTCCCGGGCTTTGGAAGTATAAAGCTAAAAAGCGTAGGTCTCTATTCTCCTATTTAAATCAGGACAATTACGATATTATCTTAAACCAGGCATTGTCTATCATTTACAATTTTGGGGATGACATGATCAGTACGTGGTCAACACATGCGTGCTGTTAGCAGTCAACAGCCAACAATATTCCGGAGTCCCCAGGAGCACACTGTTCCCTGAGCACCAGGGGCTCAGGCGCTGGCCTGCAACGTGGGCAGAGAGTCAGACACAAGGGAGAGTTTTGCAATATCACGGCAGGACGCAAAGGCCCACGGAGCCCGGCGGGGTGAGGGGGGGCGCCGAGCTGGGGTGGGGTTAATTTAAGGGAGTGCTCTGGCAATGGCTTCACTTTTGTACAGCATGGGTAGAATTTTTAAATGAACCAATGAATATTGTTTCAAAACCAACACACATATTCTAATTAGTTTTTCATGCCAAGAAGCTGGAAGTACTTTATGGCAATTGGCCCTGTTCCTGACAGTTATTGGAATTTAACTGCTTTTTTTGGGGGGGTGGGGAGGTTAATGTACAAACCCTTATGGGCTATTAAAAGCATTTGGGAAATTATCTGTGGTCTGGTATTAGCGGATGCAGGAAAACAACATCCAGCATCCTAACGGGCAGCAGGACCCAACCCACTCTCCCGGGAGGTGCGGTGCTGCTCAGAATGAGGCTGTGATTTACCAGCCTCTACCTCTCGTGCCTTCCAGGAGTGCGTGCAAGGTGGGCACTGCAGGGGTGCACAGAGCTGGAGAGGCAAAGAAAGGTTTGCCAAAACCTCCCAGAGGGCGAGGATAGAATCAGAGGTGGCGGATGCGAGCTGCCCTCCCCGGATCCCGCCAGCCGCGTGCAGTGCCAGGAGCATCTCATTTAACCCCAGAGCTAGGTGAAGGCACATCCCGTGGGGCACAGAGAAGGCTCAAGTGTCTCACTCCAAATCACAAGACTTGCAAACGGTGAGGCCAGAGTTTGAGGTCCCGTCTCTTGAATTCTGAAGCTGCCTGTCTCGTGCCCCAGGCAGCTTCCCGATGTGCCCAAGTCCTCCACGCTGGGGATCCAGGTCCACGGGATCCGGCATTCAGGGATTGCAAATCCTCCCACCCTGGACAATTCAATAAGCTCCGTTTCTATTTTTAGGGCACAGTTTTGCCTGGGGAAACGGGTGCGTGCTTCGAGTCTACCAGGCATGATTAGGCTGCTCCCGAGAAGTGGAAAATTTACATAGTGAAACATTCTTACTCTTGAAAAAGATTTATTATTTAGAATAGGTCCCCCTTCTTCTTGACATTGCTCCGTCCCAGGTCCAATTTCAGGAACTCTGGGGGTCTCTGCAGTGACAAAGAACTAACCAGACACACGGAATGTTCCTCTGCAATTCTCACTGACGTGCGGCTACAGCCCACTTTTTAAATAAAACATCCGAAGTATGAAAGTATATGGAGGGTTCCTGCACACTGCTTGTCTACTAGACGGTTTTAAGTCACTTCATTTGTTCTTTCATTCATTCAATACATATTTATTGAGAACCCAGTGTACACCAGGCATTGTAAACTCCAGTGGGGGTTGTCACATGTTCCCTGTCCCCCATGTCCCTGTTGGTGGCACCCATGATGGGGACGAGCCTCCCTGGCCTTCCACACCGTCGTGGGGTGGGGGGACCAGCCGCAGCCCTGGTCACAGCCCTGGTCAGCCCTCCCAAATTTCCCTCGAGACTGGGGAACGGTTAATGTATTCTCCATGCAAAGGTAGGCAGAGATACCCTAAAAACGTCCCTGTAGATTCTGAAATATTTTGGAAGTAAATTGAACAAAATAAAAGCGGAGCGCCAGGGGAATTATTTCAGCCCTGAAAGGGTCTGTTTCTGCTACGGTCCAAGGACAATTAATTTTTTTTAATCTCAGTAGGGCGCTCGGTTTCTGCCGCCTTTACCCTGGGCCGATGCAGGTAGCTCTTGCCGGCAACTGCAGGAGAAAGGGGTTTTGAAGACGTTCCGGGGCTGTCGGCTGCGGTGCGACAGCGCAAGGGCTCGTCGCCGTCCAGCATTTAACCGGGAAAGACGGTCAAATGGGAAAAGAAATAAGAAAAGGAAGAAAGTAAAGCCTTGCTCCGGTTCTCCGGGCTCATGCAACTCTGACCGCCACTCATCCAGCGCGGGGTAAAGGTCACGCGGCCCCGTCCACTTCTCCCTGGGGATCAGGGCGGCGGACGGCGGGATTTTAACCGCTGACCAGGCCACCAGCGCGTCGCCTCTGCTTCTACAGAAACGTAAATCAGTTCCGCTATTTCGCGGTTCGTAGGCGGAGGTGGGGGCCCTGGGCTCAGACCCAGCGCGCCCGCCGCGGGCACCTGCTGCTCGGCCCCGCTCGGCCCGCCCGGCTGCAGGAAGCGCCCGGCCCCGGGAGCGGCGCGGGGAGGGCCCAGCGCGCGGAGGCGCCGAGCGGACGTGCCAGGCGGCCCGGGGCCCGGGGGCGGCTCTCTGTGCACGCGCGCCCAGGCCCGGCCGCGCCCCCGCCCGCCGCCCCGGCCCCGCGCAGCCCCCGCCCCGGCCCGCGCAGCCCCCGCCCCGGCCCCGCGCAGCCCCCGCCCCGGCCCGCGCAGCCCCAGCACCGCGGCGCCGCAGGTGCGCGGGAAGGGGCCCGTGCGCATGCGCGCCGGAGACCACCGGCCGGGACGCGCGTCCCGGGCTCGGGTGGGCGCCGGCGCGGAGGGAGCGGCGCGCGGCGGCCAGGTAGGGCTGGGCCCGGGGCGCGGCGGGGAAGGGAGCCCGGGGGCGCTGGTCGGGCGGGGAGGCCGGGGCGGGGCCGGCTCCAGCGGGGCGGCGCGGGGTGCGGGGGCCGCGTCTCCACCCGGCCCGGAGGCTCGTGGGGACGGCGGGGCCGCCGCGGGCAGCAGCTCCGGGCCGAGGACAATGAGCGCCCGCGGGGGCCGCGCCCGCGGACCCAGCCCCGGTCGCCCCGGGCCGAACCGCACAGTCCCGCCGCCCACCGCGCCGGGTCCCGCCGGGCCGAGCAGGAGCGCGCGGGGCCGGGGCGGGCGGGGGCTGCCGGCCGCTCCTCCCGGCCCCGGGCGCGGACGGGCACCGCAGGGACCCGCCGCCGGAGCGCCTGTCCGAGGGCCGCCGGAGCGGGTGGCGGGTCCCTCCCGCACCCAGGGTCTCGCCGGCGCCCCCGGCCCCCGTCCGCCCCGACAGCCCGGCCGCGGTTCTCGGCGGGTGTGGACCGTGGACGCCGCGGCGGGAGGGTGTGCAGAGGACGGCAACGAGCTGCTCTTGGGCGAAGAACGCCTGTGGCTGCTCAGCCCGCGCCCGACCCGGAGACGCCGGAGTGGAGTTTAAACGCAGCCCGCGTGCCGGGGACCCCTCGCCCCCGCGGGGTCCCTCCTCGGTCTCGGTGACAGCTCCGCCACCCCTTAGACTCCTGCGAGAACACACTCTCCACCTACCCCCAGCCCAAACCCCTATTCTAAGGGGAGAGAAAGGAACAACTAGGCGCGATAGGAGCTTTATTTCCAATCAGCCCAAACCGCGGCCTCCCGCAGGTCCCCGGGCTCCTGCGCAAACCCTGGGCGCTGAGCGGGAAGTTCCGGGTCCCCACCCAAGGGCAGTCGCTCTTCTCTAACAGGGACTCCTGATGGCTGTCGCTGGAGCCCTCCAGCCTTGTCCGAGCTAACAGGGCGCTGTTATTAGAATAATCCCCCCACGGCCGACATCGGGTTGGGGAGCTTGTCCTTGGCTGGGGATCTGCTCCAGGGACAGCCCAATGTCTGCACATTCACGGAAGTTGGCGTTCCAGTGCTCCCGTCTGGGACAGCCAAGCAAAAACTTGAATGAGCTAAAGTCTTCCAGCCTTTCCTGTCAATCACACCTGTCAATCACACGGGCATCGTCGGTGGTATAATCAGAAAGCACAGGATGAAATAGTTGAGAGGTTTTGCTTACAGGGCCGTCGCGTGCAGCAAAATGGTGTTTCGGTCAGTGACAGGCCACACGCACATACCAAGGCGGTCCCATACGATAATAACACTGTTTTTCCTGTCTCTTTTCTGTGTCTAGATGTGTTTAGAGACACAAATCCTTTCCCCATTGGTTTCCAGTTGCCTGCAGTCTTGGGTACAGTAACCTGCTGCTCAGGTTTGTAGCCGGGCGGTAGGCGGTGCCACCCACCCTGGCGTGCCGAGGGCTGTGTGAGTGCACCCAGGTGTGTGTCAGTGCACTCAGGCTCGCACAGTGACAACATTGCCTGAGGACGCATTTCTCAGGACGTACCCTGTCCTCACGATGCCTGGCTGTATTTAAGGCGATCTTGGCCTGGGAAGGAGAGGAGGAAACAGTTCAGTGTTCTGGACCCTGGACTGTGGCTGAGGAAATTCCCCGGCAGCATGAACACAGGTGTTGCCATCTGGCCTTTCCTTAGAGCGCTTGGCCCTGGGAGGATGGGAGGATCTGGGAAGGTGGTTTGGGGACCATCACATCATTCCTAAACACTTTCCCACACAGTCCTTGTGTTCCCGATCCGGCTTCTGTAAGTTCGGGCACAAGGAGCAACATCAGCAATGGGAAACTTTCAGATTCAACGATACCTTCCGTGCCTTTGTCCCTGTACTGAAACAGAGGCTCCCCTGCCGCGAACGCCTCCATCTGGGCTCATATTTCGGTTGTTTTCTAAATACCAATAGCATAAATTGCTCAGTAATAATAGCTCTTCTGCAAATCTGGAATTACTTAGGCAGCTGTGATACCTTTAAGCCTCCTTGCATCCCACGCTGTGACCAAGAAGGTCTCTTCAGAGTGGGGCTTGGGAGGGGCCCTGAGAGCAGTGGGTTTGTCGTCCTGCACACGCTCGGTAACTCCAGGCAATCTCCGCTCTCCTCTGGAGAGCAAAGGCTTGTTATCTCAGTGGTGGTCTTGATTTTGGTTTTTCTCTTGACATCGTTGTAATTAAGCTAAAATTATAGCGTAGGTAGCCAGCACATATTTGCAAAATATTTGACAGTGAGCAATAACTTCAAGAATAAAATGAAAACTTCTAGGAGTTTTCCTTTTGCCAGTAACCAAGTTCCTGCTAGAAATGATACTGAAATCATCAAGGCCTCTTGTGCATGTTTCGTTTGAAGGATTAAGCATTAATTTTCCCTCTTTCATGAATATTTATCAAATGCCCACTGTGAGTCAGGTACAGTTGTAGGTTCTGGGAGTACAATTGGGAGGAAAGTAAACCCAGTCTCCCCTTCCTGCAGCTTAGACTCTAATATGGTAGAGGGCATTAAACATATAATTATGTTATTTCATGTGTAATAACAAACTGAGACAAGTGCTCCAAAGGAAATGAATAAATTCCTATGAATGCAAATAACAAAGGAATCTTGAGCTGAGATTGGAGATGTGAGATGGTGTGGCAAGGGAGGACAGGAGGGGAAGGTTTGTGTGAACATCATGTGCAAAGGCCCTGTGGTGAGGAATTGGAGGACAAAGAGAGAGAAGGCCAGGGAGGGCATGAAAGCAAAGATGTCCTAAAATTGCAACGTAACTAGTTTTATTGCTAGATCAATTGTGGCATTTCCTTTATGTAAATTGATGGAGCTTCACACTTTAGGGCTTGATGGAGCAGCACATGGATTAATTTTACCAGAATGAGATCTCCTGGGTCCTGAAGTGAAACCATTAAATAGGATGATGCACATAAAATGTCTCATAAATGAAAAACCGCTGTGCTGATGTTCCGCGATACTGAAGTCTGAGTGTCGGGGACCTCGGTGTATTTCCACCACATCTGTCCCCTTTGGCCTCCTTCATCTCAGCTGCGGCTGCTGCCTCAGTCCCTGGCAGGGCCTTGCCTGTCCTCCCTGATCAGTTTCATGCAGCAGACAGCAACACAGACCTGACGGGGGGCCTTCCGTGGCTTCCCGCTGCTGTTGGATGCAGCCCGCGATTCTTACCGTGGGTAGCAAGACCCTGTCCCAGGTATCGTGGTTGCTTAATGAGCCACCCAGAAACACAGCGGCTTAAAGCAACAGTATTTATCTTGCGCACAAGTCTGCGGGCTCGGTGGGGACAGCTCCCCTCAGTGCCACTCAGCATCGGGTGCGGCCGCTGGAGGGCTACGGACTGGAATCTTCCAGAGGCTGCTGACTCAAGGTCTCATTTCTGGGTGGGGATGATTAAGACCCCCGGGGGCCGGCCCTGCTGGGGCTCTCGGGCACCTGTGTCTCCTGCCTTGTGGGCCATGCGTGTGATTATGTGCATGTGTAATCATGTGGTTACAGATTGTGCTTTGGTGGCATAGACTCTAATTAATGTCACTCGATATATCGTGGGGCACCCGCTTACTCATGATTTCTCAACAAACTACATCCCTCAGTAGACACCCTCTCCGTTTCTAAACTACACAGAAAATATTGCCTAAAATTGGTTTTAGTTTTCTTTTATCCATGTGGCATCTCACTGCTTGAACTGTGACAGACACCTTGAGGGCAGACACTAAGAGCAGACGGCCACCGTTCCCGTCCCCCGAGATTCAGCACAGAACCTTGCTGTTAGTAGCCGCAGAATGTCGCTAATGGGATGCATTTCAAAATGCAAAAATGCTTCGTGAGTGATGCGTTCCGCTAGCTCCAGACAGCATCATCCTGCATGTGTTGATGTCCCCTGACACTATATTCCGTGCTTGAGAGAACACCGAGGAAGTGGGCATCGGATTGGAGCAAGGACCGAGAGCCTCACGGGGCACCTGGCTTGGGGCTTCCCTCCTGCCCCCGCGCGCCCAGGGCCGGGTGTGCCCGGAGCCCATGGACTCGCTTTAACTGGGGCCTAAAGAGGAAATAACCTTGAAAACAATATTCGCATGAACGGCTGAAAGCGAATCAACACATTTAGAAATCCTGAGGTTCCCTGCAAGTTTCTAAGACTCTATATAATTTTTCTTACACTCAGGGGTTTTCTTTCTTAATTAACCCCACGATGTGTTGGCTGCTTGCTGTGCGGGTGAAAGCGCAAAGCCGCCGAGGCACAGACGCCACTTCCAGCGAACTTGCGACCTCACAGCGGGGGTCAGAGATGCATCACCGGGAAGATGTGACCGGTAAGGAATGGAGGTTTCCAGAAGCTTCTGGAGTTATTAACACACGTTTTTTTAAAAAATAAAGCTGACTGCAACTATTTGAAAGAAAGGTTCTTTTTAGCAACCAGTATTATTATAGTTAAGTGTGAGATTTAATTTTTAATAAATGTCCACATTCAATATATAAACTAATACCCATGTTGGGAGATCATACACAGTTCTGTTTTTAAATTCACATTGTGAAGAAAGCAATAGAAGCTTAAAAAACTGCTTAGATGGGTATAGGGTCAGGAAGAAGTGTGTGTCCTTCAGGGGGAAAATGCTAGATACGTTGTATTTAATTAAACCTTGTTCTTATTAGGTGATTTCCTAACTGCAGGTGAGAAGAGAACCTGCTCCTGCTCCTACCACACTCCTTCCCAGGACGTGTTCTGCGTAGTTTGTGGTCTTCCTCTGACTCTGACGCCCCAATTGCGGATTAGTATTAATAGTGAACATCAGTCAGGGAAAAGTCCTTCCAAATGCCCTGATCAGGTGGGAAGTTCCAGTTTTTTCACAGTTGCAAGGACAGATGCCCTGTCTGCAATCGTCAGGGAGCCTCTTAGTGGAATTCCCACAACATGGGGGAAAAATCCCTTTGGAAATCCCTGCCTTCCCATCCAAAGAACTCTGACACCAACGGTCTCAGCAGAGATGCTGACATCTCAGAGGACTGTTGAACTAAAACGGGCTCACTCTTCCCCGTCCATTTTAAGGCAAAAATCACAGTAATGGGTCATTCTGGAAAAAAAAAAAGACATTATTCTTAATGTTGAGTTTCTTCTAACACCACCTGAAACAGAAAAGGGCCCCCTGTTTGATCTCACTTCCCTTGCGGAGCCTGTTCCCGCCCATCTGTCCTGCAAGGTGGTGTGACACAGTCGAGAGCAGGCCAGGTGCTGCTCGTGCAATGGAACCGTCTTCCGGAAAAGCTGCCCCAGAGCCTCCCAGCTACCGCTGGACACCGTAGCCACAGATCGGTCATGTCTGGCAACGTGCATGTGTCCAGCAACGGCCGTGCTGCCGTGTGGTGGACTGAGACTTGCTGAGCTGACGGCTGGCTGTAGACGGGCTGTCTGGGCGGAGGTCCTCGTGGCCGCACCGCACGGCTGTGCCATGTCAGGCCACACCCTGACCCCAGCTCTGTAACATGCCAGGGGCACACCGGGGGACGGGGGAGGCAGTGTTGGTGGAAACTTCTGGAAGTGCATCTTGAAAGGGCACGATTCAGTAGCCTGTGGGTGTTGGGGAGGAAAAGCAATGGAGCTATTAAAAACTCTGGGATCATGATTTTTGACATAACTGAGTTTTATTCATTCTTGGCTTAGCTGGAACAAGAACCAGTTCTATCCCAGGTACCGGTCTGGCATCCCAAATCCCGAATACTCCAAAATCCGAAACTTTCTGAGCACCGGCGTGAAGATCAAAGGAAACGGTTGTTGGAGCATTTTGGATTTTGGGTTTTTGGATTTGGGATGTAAATATAAACGCAAATATTTCAAAATTAAAAAAAACTCAGGACCCGGGTGTGCCCTGCGGGTGACGGTGCAGCTGCAGAGGGCGGTTCTGAGACCCAGCCCAGGCCAGGGAAAGAAATGTCACACAGCAGTTTTCTGCGGTCTACGGCCGTCAGGAGTGTGCAGCAGCAGAGTTCAATGAACAGGCCGAATAAGAAAGCCAGGTCTCTGATTTTATTTCAAACATTAGGTTCATATGTCTGAGTCCAAAATGTACCTTTAATTTTGATCTCCGTTTTCCCCGGTGGCTCAGCTGACCCCAAAAGCACCTGAAGCCCTCAGGCTGCCCAAGCACGTCACTGACACACCTTCACAGGTTTTCCAGTTTGCGTTTGCTCGCCGCCGTGGCCAGTGGTCCTTTCCAGGGCCCTGGACTGCGCACCAGGAGATGGCAGGGTGGCAGCTTGCGGAGAGCAGCGGGTGGGGCACAGCCCCTGTGTCCTCAGGATCTGTGACGCACACACGTGGGGCGGAGCTTCAGGGTCCTCGGCGCCTTCTCAGCATTGCATTTCCAGGCATCTCACGGCAATGCCCCACCTGCAGTGACCATGCCAAAGCATTTGTTGTGAAAGACACCTGGCAGAGAGAGGGAGGCAGGGGATTGAATGTCTTGAATTTCCAACTTGAAGACATTTTTATTTCTGAAAATAATAGAAAAGCCTTTTCAGTGGCAGGCACATTGGGTGTGTGTATATAAAGATTGAGATATATATAAATATATCCATATATATATATCCATATATATCTCCACACACACACACGCACCCCTGAGCATTGACCGGGACCAGGGAATGGTACCCCGTATAAGTAGAGCATCAGAACATGTTCAGGGAAGAAGCTAAATATCACTTTATCTCATTTGAGAGGTGAACACACATCTATATAATGACAAGCCTGAGTCCTACTTTGTATGTTTTCCTTGTCCACATTCTCTTCTCGAGGAAGCTAGAATACAATTTGGCTCATGTCGACTCTAAGACCTCTAAGTTTCCTCCCGCTACACTAGGGAGTCCCAGTGAAGCTTCTGCCCCTTTAGGGAAGATACTGAATGATTCTGTGACCCATCTGTAGGTGCTCACGTCTGTCCTCCAAACACTGCAGCCTTTTTGCTCTGACTTTTCCTTTGCTGCATTTAGGCTGCTTGGATCACTGCTGCTCTGAGGTTTCCCAGAGATGTAATTCTAGGAATGACCAGTTCAAACGGGTTTCGGAGTTGGAGCCTGTCGGAATGTGTAACCTAAGCTATTGGCTGACGCCGACTCCAGGGAAGTGTCCTAGCACCTTTCTGCAAATATTTGTTGTGACTGAATTTGAAAAAATTGGCTAGAAAAGACCAAAAGGAAACTGTCACAGGTTAATAAAATTAATAAAATTACATAGCCAGCCATGCTTTCTCACTAACAGGAGTTCTTGATTCTATGCATACTTTTTTTTAGGTTGAAAATAAGAGATTGTTGACTCTTGGCTGCTTTTGACCTACAGACTAGCAATGTCATATGGTTCAACCTAATATATCGAGGCCTTAATGTCTGGCACCGCCTGTTGCTCCAACTGGGTTCTCCTTCCTAGTCCTCGAAATTAGGAGAGGAAAAAAAGGCACTTTTAAAAATGCCTAAATAATTCCGCGAGTCCTAGTCACCACACTCTGCAGCAGTGGAAAATCACAGTCCCCTTCGCCACCGGAAGTGGATTCCATAATCTGAAGGTCAGGGAGGGAGGTGTGTAGACCCCACCGACACCCAATGACCCTGCTGAAAAAACCCAATTCCGACATCCTCTCTCTTTGTCCCATAAACAGGAACAAGGAAAGCATGGCGGACTGCTGTGGAAACACCTGCTACCCCCGCAGAGGAAGTGCCAGAGGAAGGCTCCTGGCTGATGGCTGAGGAAGGTCCCCCCGCCCGCCTGCAGGTGAACCACTGATGCCGGCCGCGCGGCCAGGGCGCAGACGCAGGGCGGGAGCTGCAGGTGCCGGGGCACGGGACAGACGTCCTGCAGCCGACCTCCAGGTTAACCACCAGGAAGCAAAGCTCCCCGGGCGGCGGCGATCCGCAGAAAATGGGCTTCAAGTCAAGGCTCTGAAGTTTGGGCCTCAGGTCTCGGGCTGGCTGTCCTGGGGGACCAGCGTGGTAGCACAGAAAGCAGTGCGGGCAAACACCCCCTAAAGGCCTGGGCCTACCCAGCGCGCTGCATACACCCGACCCCCCAGCGCTGCGGGGGCAGAACCGCCGTCAGGCAGCGGTCAGGGCTCCGCGCCCGCCGGTGCTGACGACGCAGCTGCTGGCGCGGACGCCCGAGCGCACAGCAGCGTACGGTTCCTGCGGCCCAAGTTCAGCCAGAGTTGGACACGCCCCCCTCCCGGGAGAGTGGGCCGGGCGAGCAGGGGCGGCGTGCGGACAAAAAGAAAAAATCCTGGACACACAGAAGTGAAATCCGATCGCGTGCCAGGAGGCGTGTGCAGCCAGAGCCCCCCAGTCACCACCGACCTTGACCGGACCTGCGGGGCTGCCACGCGGGAGGTGGGCGCGGGGGCGGCGGCGACACAGGCCTCCCATGGAGCACTCGGTGGCCCCCTGCGTCCTCTACCCGGGGGACGACCGCGTCCGCGGGGCCGAGCCCGGGGGCGCCTTTGCCCACGGCGCGCGCGGCCAGGCCGGGACTCCGGGAGAGGGCGGCCCGCAGCCGCCGGGCGCGGCCGGGGGGGCGGGCGCTGCGTCCCCGGCGCAGACACCCTGCAGCCTCAGCGCGTCCCTGTGCTTCAGCTCCGGGGACGACTCCCCGCCGCAGTCTCGCGCCTCCGCCGCGGAGGACGCCGCGACCTCCCCGCCCCCGTGTCGCCGCGGCCAGCGGGTGGTGGACCGGCAGTGGGAGGCCGGCGGCGCGGGCGCCGGGTCCCCGGAAGAGGCCGGGGGCCCTGAGGAGCGCGCGTTCCCGGAAGAGCCCGCGTCCCCGGAGGAGCGCGCGTGTCCTCAGGAGCGCGCGTCTCCCGGGGAGCCCGAGTGCCTGGAGGACCCCGCGGAGCCCGCGCCAGTGCCGCCCGGGGCCGCGGCCGCCTACGGGGAGCCCGACCTGGTCATCGAGGTGTCGGGCCGCCGGCTCCGCGCGCACAAGGCGGTGCTGGCGGCGCGCAGCGACTTCTTCCGCGCGCGCGCGTCGCGGGACGTGCTGCGGGTGCAGGGCGTGAGCCTGGCGGCGCTGCGGCTGCTGCTGGCCGACGCGTACAGCGGGCGCATGGCGGGCGTGCGGCCCGACAACGTGGCCGAGGTGGTGGCCGGCGCGCGCCGCCTGCAGCTGCCCGGCGCCGCGCAGCGCGCCACCGACGCCGTGGGCCCGCAGCTGAGCCTGGCCAACTGCTACGAGGTGCTGAGCGCGGCCAAGCGGCAGCGGCTGTCCGAGCTGCGCGACGCCGCGTACCGCTTCATGAGCGACCACTACCTGGAGGTGCTGCGCGAGCCCGCCGTGTTCGGGCGCCTGTCGGGGGCCGAGCGCGACCTGCTGCTGCGCCGCCGCCTGCGCGCCGGCCGCGCCCGCCTGCTGGCAGCGGCGCTCGGGCCGTCGGGGGAGCGCGCCGGCAGCCGGCCGCAGAGCCCCTCGGGGGACACGGACGCGCGCGGCGACGCGGCCATCTACTGCTACCACGCGGAGGCCGGCGAGTGGCGCGAGCTGACGCGGCTGCCCGAGGGCGCGCCGGCGCGGGGCTGCAGCCTGTGCGTGCTGCACAACTACCTCTTCGTGGCGGGCGGCGTGGCGCCCGCGGGCCCCGACGGCCGCGCGCGCCCGTCCGACCAGGTCTTCTGCTACAACCCGGCCACCGACCGCTGGAGCACCGTGCGGCCGCTGCGCCAGGCGCGCTCGCAGCTGCAGCTGCTGGCCCTGGACGGTCACCTGTACGCCGTGGGCGGCGAGTGCCTGCTCAGCGTGGAGCGCTACGACCCGCGCGCCGACCGCTGGGCCGCAGTGGCGCCGCTGCCCCGGGGCGCCTTCGCCGTGGCCCACGAGGCCACCACGTGTAACGGCGAGATCTACGTGTCCGGGGGCTCGCTCTTCTACCGCCTGCTCAAGTACGACCCCCGGCGCGACGAGTGGCAGGAGTGCCCCTGCAGCAGCAGCCGCGAGCGCTCGGCCGACATGGTGGCCCTCGACGGCTTCATCTACCGCTTCGACCTGTGCGGCGGCCGCGGCGACGCCCAGGCGGCGGCCGGGCCGGGCGGAGGCGTCCGGGTCTCGCGCTACCACTGCCTGGCCAAGCAGTGGAGCCAATGCGCCTCGCTCCTGCGGCCGCCGGGCACCCCCGCGGGCCTGCAGCCCTTCCGCTGCGCCGCCCTGGACGGCACCATCTACTGCGTGAGCCGCGCGGGCACCTGGCGCTTCGTGCCCGCCCAGGACGGAGAGCCGGGCGGCGACGCGGGCCTGGGCGGCAGCTTCCAGCCCGAGGCCCCCGGGACCCCCGTGGACGCCCGAGCCGCGCTCTTCCCGTTCGTGCTCAACCTGCCGGAGAAGCCGGACAGAGGGGAGCAGGGCGCCGTGTAGGCCGGGCCAGGTCAGCTGGGAATCTCCCTCGGCAGCTCTGGGGCCCGAGGAGCCGCCCCCCTGGGCTGAGGCTCCGGCGGGAAGGGGAGGGCGACGGGGGCGGAGGACAGGAGGGACAGGCGCGGGGTGGGCCGCTGGCCAGGGCGGACCGCTTAACCACTTTGGAGGTGGCCCTGGGGACACCGTCACCTCCGTATTCTGCGTTCCTTTTTGCTTATTTTGCTTAATGCGGTCGGTGGTGTAAGACGGAGGCTCTGCCAAGCCCATAACCTTGCAGACGAGACAGGGATGCAGTCAGAAGACCAGGCCTCGGGGCGCGGCGGGCGGGTCCCGGGTGTCCCTAGGTGCGCTCCTGGGCACCGGGGCTCCAGAGCGGGGACAGGAGGCCTGACTTAGAAAGCCACGCGGGTCCCCGGGGCCACCGCGCCAGTCTCGGGACCGGAGAAGTAGGCCAGCGCGAACTATTAGTGGAGCCACTGAGAGGTCACACATCTTTTTCTTTGGCTTGAGGTTTAAAATTATCACTGATAAGCAAAGCTCTTTCTAATTTAGTTTAAAAGTTCATGCTACTATGTACTCGTTTTGGTTGGCTTAACTCCAAAAAGAGTCATTTAATAAACATCAAAGGTCAAATCTTTGATTACCAGTAAGAGCTCCCGTCAATAAACATTGGAAGTCATTCCCTGTAAGGCACCGATGACACCAAGTTCCCCAAACGCTCACAGCCCCAAGGGCAGCCCCGCCTCACCCTTCGAGATGGATTCAATGTTTTCAGGTCAAGGGTTGTCAATAACTTCAGCCAGTGATACAACGACGATTTATTATTTTAAGTCTTTGGTGACCAAATGTTACCAAGTAGCATGTCATAAATAGGAAGAAGGTACTGACAAGGGTCTTGTCTACCTTAAAAGGAATGTTTGACGGCCCACCGTATCCACTCAACCACTTTCATAGTGCAGAATGAGATAAAAGGAAATATCCCCTAAAAAAAAAAAGGTTAAAATCGTTTATTTTTGGCAATTCTAAAAACAGAATTGCAGGCACATTTTGAACCTACTATTTATGATGTTTTAAATATGTATTATGTAACTGTGATGAGGAAGATTAACTTCTACAGCCCAGAGAATGTGGCCCTAGTGACAACGGGCATGCTCAAAGAACACAACAGAGAAATAAATAACATGCATTTTTATTGTAATTCAGCAAATGAACCACATTTCTGTAATTGTGAATTCCAACATACCCCAGTAGAATTAACATGGGACTCACTGCTTTGAGGGATGCAAGGGTTAAAAACAAACCAGTTGATCTTTCCTCATTTAATAGGATATTTGACTTTTCAAATACATGTAGATGGGACCTACCACTTATCAAGAGTTGAACGATGAAATACTGCAAAGAGACGCAAATTGGTTTGGTTTCTGAATCCAATCCATTTTTGTATAACAGGAAGAGCACACGTTGAAAAGTTACTGGCACATAATTAGAAGAAATCACAAACACCTGAATATTATTTTCTTGTTAATCCAGTGACGGGCATTTCCATTGCTGTAGAAATGAGTGGGTCATTGAAAAATAGGTTATGCTTTTTAAAGAGTTTGTGGTTGTAAAAGGTTTCAGTTAAGTGTATTTAGGAATGATCAGCTTGAATCTCATGCATGATCCAGGAGTGTAGAACTTGTGGTTTCAGTTAGAGTATATTCTGGCTACCTGTGCACTTGTTCACAATTACTTATGCACCCAGTGGATAGCTTGGCAACTTGGCGAATTGTCTTAGGAAAGAAAAACAGACTTCATACTGCCTGACTTTGTTGGTCTTTTATAGGAGTATACAGGAGAAATGGTAGTAGAAAAAGTACTTATAGCAAAAGGAAACAATGTAACGTTCTTTTAAGAAATGTACATTTCATATTGTAGTACATTTTCTCTAGAATTTTAATATTAATGCTAAAGTTTTTATATGAAATGGGACCAGGCTAATACTTTCATCCCAGGCTAATGTTTTCATCCCTTAAATATCAAATTCATAAAACGCTATCACTGTGATTTTACTTGCAAGATCATTTCTGTGATGTTTTCTGTATAAAAATACAGTGTTGACAATTGGGCCTCCAGGGTAGAATTGTCCCCTGGAGAAGATACGAGAAGTGGTGGATGTCAGATGTGGGCAGCCGCACAGGAACACGCGTGATGGGAGTTTCTGCGTGTTATTCTAGCATCTCATTTAGTGAGGACATGCCTGCGCTCCACACGGCATCCTTTCCGGCGGTACCTGGCAGCAAAGTGCCAGGTATTTCCCATCCTCTTGGCACAATGAAATATATGAAGAAACCTGAAGAATAAGGAAAAGGAATTACTGCCAACCATTAGTGGATGTCCAGCCAGCCCATTCTGAAAACATATAGCATATTATATATCATATTTCTAAATTGTAATATCACATGAAAGCAGATACTAGAGGACCCGAGATGTCCTGAGCACCAGTTTTTGCTTTTTGGGGCAGGTACCTGGGGGGTGGAGCCACCCCGGTTTGATCCATTACACAAATGGAAAAGCCGCCCCCTGCAAGGTCTCTGTTTTGGGGACTGCTGGGGGTCACCAGTCACCGTGGAGACTCGCCCCTGGAAGTCTGATGCTGCAGTGTGGCACCTTTCCAGCTGCGACATGGTGTTCTAAGTCTGCGCCCAACACCGTTTAGGAAAACGGTTGCTGAAAAATATTCCTGATTATCAATCAGTTAAGAGTCACATGAGGCTAATGCCTTTACGACAACCATCTATAATTTCATCAAATTAACCCATGCACACTGACGTTTCCAGATATTTCAGAGAATAGCGGTGTTTTATGGGGAGAGTGTGGTGTGCATGAAAGCTTGTTGTTTTCGTTACCTGACAAGCGGTCACTTTCGTACTGCGGATCAAGGTTCATTTGGAACCCAAAGGAATGAGCTTCAGACTGGGTCATGTTCTTTCTGTTTTTATTCTTTGTCTTGGAGACAACCCTGAACTCCAGGGCTTGGCAGCTTTATAGAGCTTGGACTTGGAACTTGGTGGTTTGGTTTCTGCATCCGTGGTGGCACCTGTTTCTTTTCCTCTAAGAGAACGAATGCCGTGGAAATCCTTCCACTACTTAGTTAAAACTCTTAACCTGTGTCAGTTTTGCTGCAAGTACTGAAGCAAGATGTGAATCATCTGTTCCATTTCTCTTCCTTTCTGGTGTCACTAGTAATTCTGGTGGCAGCTGTGGAATCCGTTGGCCTCTTAGGTAACTTCCTGTAAAAGGTTTTGAAATTGTCTGGTTTGGAGGTTCATTTCTCCATTCCTAAAGCCAAGATAGATTCAGGATCTAATCTGCTGTAACATTTTAGAAGGACAAATATAAACAAAAGTGTTCCTTTGTGTTGCCATTTTGGATGCTTTCCCGGCTTATAAAAAGTTATATTTTGGAATTAAAAAATCAATGTTTGCATTTCCCCTTTTTCCTGCAATATTATTGTTCACAAGGTAATAACATGAGCTAAAAATGGAAATCTGCAAATGTTTCAGTCGCATCCAGATTTATTTCAGCCGCCTCACCATTTACACTTTTTCCGCATCCAGGAAGAAGCCGGATGGTGTCGTGTGTTCAAGCGCCGAGCACGGAAGCTGGTGCCGGCAGGTGCTTGAATCATGCGGGGTGAACTGGTTTGAATTAACCTGACACGAAAGGCTGGATGTGTTCTGATGTGAGAGTAGAGCTCCTCCAAAGCTTGTTAAAGCTCTAAATAGCACTCAGATGTTGCCATTTATTAATGATCAACTGTACCTGTTTAAGGCAAAGTTCAGGCCAGCTGTTACTACGTGTGTAGCTAATGTATTTATTAACGCTTGAGTTCTTAAATCCTGGGCATAAATACTGTAAAACCTTGTACGTAAGTCAGCTTACGCTGAGATGAAATAAATCATGCGGAAAACGCCAGTCCTCCTGAAATCTGTGCCTCGGTTGCTTTTCTGTCTGCTGGGAGCGGAACACCGGGTGAGTTCCCCTGGGAGACCGGGAGCTTCGGAGCCTGCGGGACCCAGGGCCGGAGTCTCCGACCCTTAAACGACGAGTCGATCATGGCGGCTCCCGAGGTTCCCTCCAGGGCGGAATTTCTAAGTGGGGTGTCTCCTCCTCCCCCAGGTGCCTGCCCTGACCCTCCCCAGCCAGCCAGGTTGTGGCCGCTCGGCCGGCCGTCCTGCTTCCCAGAGAGGCCTGAGGCTCCCAGGACGTCCATGCTGGGCGTGGCATGGTAGTGGCTTGGCCACGGGAGGAAGGAAGAAGCTCACGGGGCCCAGCGAGGGGGTTGCCACGCACCACGCAGGGGAAATGCCAGGGGGTGGGACGGCAGCGAGAGGAAGCGCAGCCAGAGCCTTTGTGGTGGCTTCCCTGGGGAGGCGGGCGGGGCTCCTCCAATGATGCCGGTGGCCCTGGGCTCCACCGGGATTCCAGAGTGCGCAGGGGCCTGGGGGAGCTGAGGCATGACACGTCCTCCTGCCCGTCCCCCACGCTCAGGACAACAGAGAAGCGGCCCCAGCCACAGGCAAGCGGAGATCCGAGGGCCACGTCTCCCACCAGCACGGGTGGCAAAGTTTGTGTGCCACAAGGTCCCAGCGTGTCAGGTTCCTCCCAGACACGCCCAGCCCACGAGTCCCCAGAGCAGGCACAGAGCCCTGCACCTGCCGGGGGCCAGAGTGTGAGGGAGGGGCTGCTCCCCGAATACCCTCCCTCGGGGAGTGGGCTGTGAGGCCAGGACGGGTCCGCAGAGTCCCCTCCCCATGTGGAGGCGTGGAGGCTGCATCCCCCAAGTCCACACACCTGCCCTTCCAAGCGGCATACTCCATGTCCTGCGTGGGAGCAGGGTCGGCTTCTGTGCGATTGGGAGCCACTCCATGCTGGGTCAGAATGCCAAGCATGGGGCCACTTGTTAAAGCCATTTGTGTTTTTCTGAGACAGAGTCTTGCTCTCTTGCCTGGGCTAGAGTGCCATGGCGTCAGCCTAGCTCACAGCAACCTCAAACTCCTGGGCTCAAGCGATCCTCCTGCCTCAGCCCCCCGAGTAGCTGTGACTACAGGCATGTGCCACCATACCCGGCTAATTTTTTCTATGTTTAGTTGTTTGGCTAATTTCTTTCTATTTTTTTGGTAGAGACGGGGTCTTGCTCTTGCTCAGGCTGGTCTCAAACTCCTGAGCTCAAGTGATCCTCCCGCCTCGGCCTCCCAGAGTGCTTGGATTACAGCCATGAGCCACCGCACCCGGCCGAAGCCATTTGTTTTTGTGCAAATTTGATGTTAACCTTTGCAACACCGTCTTACAAAGTTTTCCTCTGCTTCTGGGGCATAATTTGGAAACTCTCTAAAATGTCCAGCAGTGATGGTATAACCGATCTTACATAATCTAAGAAAAAAAATTATACCAAGAAGCGGAGGCCTGGAATAAAAGAAAAGAGGAAAAAATTAATATATCAAAAGTATACGTCATGTCTATCAACGAGATTTCGGTGCCATAGCGTCATTAAATACATTGCATGTACCAAAAGAAAAAAAGCAGGCACATTTTCTCTTGGTTTTTAGACAGAATCCTCTGGAGTAATACATGGGCTGACTTAGTATAAAGTCTGTCAAATTAAAAATGCTTTTTTCCTACAGGTTATTATGAGGTCAAGAGTCGGGTTCCCGCTGGATATCGGCCCCACAGCTGTTACTGTTTAGAAACGTCTACACGTAAAATGCCGTGCGGCTCTGAGTCTCGAGCGGTGACTTTGTCTTGCAGACAGTGCGGTGCCCCGACGTCCACTTTCCTTTCTGTGGGTGAAACGAGCCGTGCGTTTCCACAACACTCCGCCGCGCGGGAAGAGGCTGCACCGCGATCTGGAAGGAACCCGGATGGAAACAGAGCCGGATGCAGCGTTCGTGGTTTTCAAAAGGGCAACAGAGTCCTGGAAACTCCTAGGAAGAGGGAAGGTAACCGCCAGGGAGCAAATCCTCAGACCGGCACAGGACTCGCACACCACGGCACGTCAGGTTCCTGTGGAAGCCGCCCTGGCAGTTTCCTCTCTCTCTCTCTCTCTCTCCTTTTCCTGCAGGCCCTGTCCCCCAGGCTGTGCGTAAACAGCGCCTGGCCCAGGCCTTGCTGTGCACAAGACGCTTTCTCCTGGCATCTCGCCCGACCCAGATCACCCTCTGTCGCCGGGACGGGGAGGCAGAGCAGTGTCCATTGTCCCTCTGTGCGGAAGCGCGGTGGGGGGGGGTGCCCGCAGACAACGGCGCATTCTTTGTGCCGCCACCGTCAGGGCCCCTGCCCTCCCCCTCGGCCGCAGCCCTGGCGTTCGGGGACAAATTGGAACAATCCTAGTGGCCTCTGCTGGTTGGAGAGGCCCCCGCAGTGGGGGAGGAACACGTATTCGAGGACCCCTTACACCTTTGGTTAGCAATCGAAGGGCCTCCTTCCGTGTTGCTCACTGCGCAGCTTTGACCAGGAGGTCAAGCTGCAGTGAGAGCTGTGCGGTTGTAGCCGGAGCCACGGGACTGGGGGACTCATTCCGTGACCCTCGACCCTTGAGAGGGGGTGGTCCTGTCTCCCTCTGTCTCTCTGTCCAGTTGACAACCATTTCTTTGGCATGATTCAAACGTCCGTCTGTTTGCGTTTAATGTGTCAGACATTTGACTCTAGGAAGGGATGGATCCCGTAGAGGCGTCGGTAGCAGTCATTATTTCAGCCAGTGGGCGATTCTGGCCGTGCCGGAAGAACAGAGTTAGATAAGACGCAGCTGCAGCCCCTGTGGCCACCGGGGGCCCCGACGTGGTGCCCGGAACCACTGAGGCCTGCCGGGCGCGGGGCCGTGTCCAGGCTGGGCCAGGCCTGGGCTTCCAGCGGGGAGGCAGAAGCTGGTGCATCCCAGACACTGGCTTGCCCAGGCCAGCGCGTGGCAGCTGTGTCTGGAGCCGACCAGCCCTTGGCAAGGTCCCTGGCTGGCCGGGGGCGCTGGGCAGTGGGGGTGGAGCAGGGAGGTGCACCCAGCACCACAAGTGGACACAGGAGAGTCAGAATTGGGGCAGCCTCGAGAGACATCTCGCCCGGCTGGCGTGCGTTTGACATTGGGGGTGGACCTCGTGCTGTCCCATGGGCCAGGGCCTGAGTGGGAGCACAGGAGCCTGAGCCGAGGGTGCAGGAAGGTCCCCACTGCTCCCCGCAAGGCCAGGAGGTGCCGTCCTCTGGGTGACGGGGAGCCCGGGTCACCATGGTTAACCTGGTTAGCGCCGAAACTGGGGCAGAGACCAGCCCTCCCACGGCCCAAGACCTTCCTCCGTCTCCTGCAGAAGTCTGGGAGTGCAAGCTCTTGTGTGCCCTCTCTGCCACCCTCCGGCCGCTCCAGCCCCTCGGTCACACCGAGCCCTTGTCAGGGTCTGAAACTGCAGCCCTGGGACGTGGCGATTCCACGAGCCCTCGCCAGACCTTCCCTGTTCCTGCCCACTCTGTGCCCAAGAGCCCCACGTCACAGGGGGATGGATGCCACCTGCTCCTGCCTCAGGGGCCCCCAGGTTCCCAGCTCTGCACACCGAGGTCCCTGCTCAGCACCCGCTTGCTGGCACCTCACCCGCTGCCGCCCTGTGCAAACCCACGACCCCAGCAGCAGCTGCTGTGCCGCCCCTGGAGCAGCTCTCCCGGGACAGACTGCAGCCTCCCAGACGACCCCAGACCCTGAAGGGCTCCTGCCCCGGCTCTGCGTCTCTGAGCGAAGCATCCCAGCGGCCCCTTTCCTCAAGCCTGGCCCTCCCTGCCCAGCGCGGTGCTGGGACAGCAGGTAAGCTGCGGCTCCTCACCTGACTGTCGGGCCCACAGGGCCTGTCCCTGTCTCCCGCCACCCTGGGGCCGCCTGGCCCCTCTGCAGACGCCTGGCCAGTCGTTGCATCTCAGCCCAGCCGCCTGCCTCAAGGGCCCCGCTGGAAGCCGCGTCCAGCACGGCACCCTCTGCCCTCCCTTCATGGCTTAATTAGAATCCATGGTTAATTAATTCTATTTTATTATTTATATAACTTCATTATTCATCCAAATTGATTAAAACACTGAATCAGTAGGAAAAAAATTATCGATACTCAGTTAGTCATATGTTAATGAATCAACTTACAATTTAATCTGTTTTTTGAGCGCCTTCTAGACTGTGAGTTCCCGGAGGGCAGAAACCTCTGTCCTTTCCATTCTTGAATTCCTGACGCTTCTCATGTGGCCGGTGGGTCAGCAACGATGTGGGTTTAGGACCCAAAGGACAGTGGCTGTCACGAAGCTGGTCCGGTTCAGGGAGGGGATGGACACGGATGCCCACGCGGGCCGGCGGCTCAGCCTCGTGGGTTGCGCAGACACTCGGCTCCAGCTGTCCTGTGGCTTTGCCGTCCGAGCGTGAGGGTGGCGCTGTGGTTCACAGGGGACCATGGGATGCGCAGAGAGGGGTGCGTCTGCTGTCCCGGCTACACAGGCTGGACGGGCCGCTGTGCGCCGAGCTGGGCACCGCCTGGCCATGGTGAGGGTCCGTGCTGGGCTTCAGCCCCCGCTGGCCGTGGAGCCTTTCCTGGCTGGCAGGAGGCGGCGGCCGCGGCCTTGAGGGTAGAGTGTGGGGGAGGAGGGTGTCGGGCATGTCTGGTGACGGGAACCCCAACATCACACGCCTATGTTTTTGGTCAGCACTTTTCAAACTTCAGGTTGTACCTGTTTGTGTGTCAGGAGGTCAGTTTGCTGGGACGCAGCCAGCACGCGAAGTTGCAGTAGAGTAGAATGAGGTATTAGCAGTTATTGCAGGAATTAGAGGAAAATACTCGTTGCACGCACACGCATGTGCGTGTCCTGGGCTGAAACACATCACGTGTTTCTCACTCCCAGCTGTCAAAGCTGGAAGCCGCTGTTCCCAGCACAAGGGCAGAGGGGGCAGTTTTGTGCTTTGCAATCTCTGCCCTTCCACACCCGTCTCCCCCGCCTGCAGCGTCTGGCGCTGCAGAGCCCGCACCTCATTCCTGCCTAGGCCGACACAGGAAGGTGCCTTGAAGGGACCCAAGTCCCCACGGGGAGGGCTTGGTGGGCCCAGCAGGCAACGCTCCCAAGATGCCACCCATGTAGTCACAGGCTTCATCTGGCTGGCACCGGGCCATTTAGGAAAATAATTTGTTTTGCCCTTTTAATTTATTTTACCACCCAAATCCTGACGTATGTTCGCACACCCCTGGCAGCTCATGGTACCAACCCTCTCGGGCTGCCCTGACTAAGAGCTGCAGGCCGGGCGGCTCACGCGCAGCAGACGTGGGGCCCCCTCGGCTCCAGAGGCCGCAGACTGCGTCCCGTGAGGACCCGCTCCCTGGCCTCCCCACGGCGCCTTCTCGCTGCGTCCTCCCCTGGGCAGAGAGGGCTCCGGCCCCTCCTCTTCCTCCAGCGACACTAACCCCACCGTGGGGGCCCCACCCCACGACCTCAGCTCACGTGATCACCTCCCGGAGCCCCATGTCCGGGACCCTCCCACTCAGGGCCAGGGCCTCACAGGCGTAGGGGAGACAGGCACAGGCATCGAATTTCAGCGACCTAAAGCATTTGTTCTTCCGGTCACAGCTGAAACGGCCCTGCACCATTTCTGGGTCTGAATTCTCACTTCTCAGTGATGGGTCAGCTAGCTCTGGAATGCTGGGGCTCAGGCCGCAGCCCCCAGTTTTCTCCAGAATATATTTAAATCTGTGAGAATCGCACTCGAAGGCTCAAGTGCGAAGCCAGGTCCACCAGCACCACCTGCTGGTGAGGGGACGTTATACCAGCAGACCGAGAGTGCAGAAAATATTCAGGACCTTGAATTAGAGAAATACCAAAATATCTTAAATTACATGACAGCTACTAAAAACAGATTGGGGCACCTAAGTCATCTTCAGAAACCTTTTAAGCACATTTGATATCATTTAAAGAGCAAATCCACAATGCACGCTTGCTAGAGAACTGACATGTATGTTTTCAAATGTGAGGCGTGGAGTACGGTGAGTTAGATCTGCAGTGATATGTGTGTGTGTGACACGCTACAGCGTGTAGTGCGTGTCTGCTACAGGGCAGGAAGCATAACCAATATTTTGATTGGTTACTATGATGAGTGAAGCTGGTGGATTCCTCTGACCCACAGGGGCTTTAGTTTTAAGCCTTTTGGAAAATCCCAGCCATCATCGTCCTCAGAGTTACTCGACACAGAAAACTTACAGTGTGTAGCATTAACAACACACAAAACCAGCAACCCGAGAGGAAGATTATACGAAGGGTCAATATTTAGAGCCACCATGTCATTTAGCTTTGGGGGAGAGACACCGCCTGTGTTATACTGGAGTGTGGCTGCCTTCCCGCTGGGGGACACCCGTGACCCTGGCCGGCCCCCCGCCCCTCCCTCCTCTGGCTCCACGCGGCTCAGGTCCCAGCCAAGCTTCCTGGTGGCCGCCTCATCCTGTCATACCACCGCGTGACCTCCAGGAGGGCAGAGGTCTGGTCGTTTCAGACATGACGTCACCAGTGCCTGGACCAGCCCTGCTCACAGGAGGGTCCAGAGCCCTCGGTGAGCGCGTGGGTCTCCAGAGGCCATGTTACGCCCAGACCCTCTTTAAGACATTCCCCACCTCCTGGGTTCGTCTCCAGCCCTGCAGTTTTTAAAACTATAGAGAACGTTCCATCAGAAAGGGCTGACACCCAACAGAGACCTGATCTGGTGCACACACCTGGCTCTGTTCGTCCATATTAAGACAACACCTTCTCTTTAAAATTCTAAATCATGTTTAAAACTAGGGCGGCAAACTTTCCCATGGGTATATTTCTGTAGGATCCGTTCCTCTTGGGGATCTGTGGGGTGGCCATGCTTTGATTTAAAAAGCCTTCAACTGATTGGACGAGGCCCACCCACAGCACGAGGGTGATCGACTTAACTAACGCCTGCTGATTTAGATGTTGATCTCATCTAGAAAGACCTCATGGCAACATCTACAGCAATGTTTGACCAGATTTTGGGTACTGTAGCCTAGCGAAGGTGACATGACCTTAACCGTCACGTGTGTGCTTGTAGGTGGACAGAGACAGCCTCACCCCAGCTCTGTTTACCTCTAACTCCGTCTTCCGTCTCTTCAGATTTTTAAAACTTGAAGAGTTTTTTGTTTCACCGTGTAGCTGTTCCCATACACCGTTGGTTAGATACGATCACCATGACCCGCTAGGGCCAGGGCAGGATTGATATCTGAAATGACAAAAGATTACTGGTAATAATGTTATTTAAATTTCTAACAATGTTTTTCTCTTTTCTGTAAAATGCTTTTGCAGTTCTCAAAAAAACTGGTATTAACAGAAGATTTTTTCCTATGAGATAAAGGTAATTCTGAGGGTTTGGAGCTCCATCTGGCGGTTACAAGGCAGATACGCACGGGCGAGATTCCCAAAGGCTGAGGGGTCAGAACCGCGGGAGTCTCTGTGTGGCTGGGAGACTCCCAGCGTCTCCGACACCCTCTTAGGGAATCCAGGAAGCCAAAACCCTGTGAAAATACTGGTGAGATTGTGGCCACATTAACAACGTGAGTTTATGCGATTGTATAATGAAATTTGGAAGATCTGCGTAACTCAGTGCACTAGTATTTTTTAATGCATGATGCTACAAAACCATCTATTACTCTGACCGATGCACCATGTTACAGAACCAAAGTGCAAGAGACGTGGAAGGATTTGATGTAACAGAGCATGGAAAGTTCAGTTCCCGGGTTCTAGACCCCACTTACTACTCATCTGTAAGAAATCGCCACATAGATTTTTAGCGTAGTAGAAAGGGCTATTCTCAATTTTCTACGCAAACTACTAAAATTGCTCTCTCTTCTTCAGCTACACATCTACTTGAGACTGGATTTTCTTCACATAGTTCAGCCAATAATTGGATTGCAGCAAATTAAATGCAAAAGCACATACCCAGCTGTGTTAAGCCAAATATTAAAGAGATTTGCAAAAAAAAAAAAAAAAAATCTCTATATTACTTTTTTGTTTTTAAAAATAGTTATCTTTTTAAAAAATGTTCTTTATGTTAACAAGTAATGGGGTTATTATTATCATTTTAAAATGAATTAACTAAATATTCATATAACTAAATCACTAAAAATTTGATAAAAATAAAATTCCTAATGTGATCAATATAGTTAGATATAGTTTACCTAAATATGAGCTGTTTCAGGTATTAAGGGTTCATAGGTGTCCTGAGGCCAAAAAGTTTGAGAAGATTTGGGCTAAAGGAATCGTATTTGATCACCTGCAGATGATAATAAAGTATAATTGTGAATTCAAAACTAGAATGAGTCGTGTGACTATAAACACTTACAATTCCCAGGAACAGTTGCTAACAACAGACGGGGTGAGACAGTCTCTCTAGGGGTAGAAAATAACTCTCCTTTATGTTTTGCTTGTGAAAATAATTTCCACAATTTTTTGCACTCACCCTCTAATTTAACTCAGGATGATCCTCTACTAATTTATGAATAACTGACTACTTTCAGGCCCCAGGCAGAAGGACCTACAATATTATAATTGAGAAAAATTAAAATTTTATATAAATAACCCTTCTATTAACTTAGGATATTTTAACCATCGATGTATCGTATATATACATTTTTCCCCTTGGGCTGCTTTATAAGTAGCAAAGTCTATACCAATAAAAGAAAAGTTTGGTGAGGAATGAGTATCTCAAGCTCATGTTTGGTGAGAGGATTCTACTCCAGCCACAATAACCACAATCAAAATAATCGAGTGCAGAGCTCGTGGGAAAATAGGCAAAACTTGAATATTCACTCAGCTTTCAATCAGATTGGAGGGAAAAATAATGGCTTTTTGGAGAAAAAAAAATCATCAGAGAGTCTGCCTCGCAAATATTTCATTTTCATGGAATGTGTCTACGCTCTTAAATGCACGTAGTTCTCCAAAACGTAAAACAGCGACTTCCGCGTTCCTGGGCGCTTACCTCCGTTGGTTATAATTAGCGTGAGGTTAGGGGCTCACCTGCTGTCCCGGAGTAATTACTGATAGTTTCTCCTCTGGCTCTTATAATAAAACGGGCTCAGTTGGATGACGAATCGCGTGGTCCCCTGGCGGTAACAGAGTCTGGCATTCAGGGAAGAGGAGGCCTTGGGGAGCCCCCTGTCTAAGCAACCTCGCTGAGCAGGACCCGGCGTTCGGGCCTCGCCCAGAGCTGCAGGCCTGGTGGCCTCCTGGAGGAGCGCGGGCCGCGGGCACAGAGGACGCCCCCCGGTGCTGCCTGCCCTTGTTCCGGACCAAACGCTGCGCCGTGTGAGGACGGCAGGTGAACCTTAGCCTTGACCTTAGCTTAGCCCGAGAAGAAGCCTCCCTCATCCCGCACCTTCCTGTGCTGGAACCAGCCGGGCTGTGCTGCTCAGGAGCATCCGGCGCAGCTGTGCCTGCCGCCGGCTCGTCTTAAGGTCGGCACGGCCTGGCGCGCTGTGTCTCCGGGAAGCCCGGGAAAGCGGACACCGGCACACCCTCGACTTCACGTGGGCACGGCCTCTGCCCGGCCGGGGGGTGGTGTGATTCGATGCCTCCTTATTCAAACACCCGGCGTGGGGCCCGTATCTCCTCATTCTCGTCCACACTCACCCACTGCCCAAGCCGCCAGGAACGGAAGACAGGACGGTGAAGGAAATGCTGACAAAGTGAGTCTGACCCTGGTGACCATTTCTGACTCCCCTGTGTCTACGAAGCGTTTGACCGAGAGCCCGTTGCTTGGGGGTGTCTTGTCCAGCCCGGTGCGAGAGCCGGCCGTGGCCTCCCTGAGCGGGGTTCCTGCGGCCTCTGCCCCTCCAGGAAGCCTGGACCACGAAGGCCTAGGAACCGAGGCGTTGGAGCTTGAGTCCAAACCCCTTCGCTGCGTAGCGGTGAGACCCTGGGATTTTTCCTTTAAAACCCCTCCTGGGCCTCAGTTTCCACGTTTGCGGTGTGGGGTTGGGTGGGATGGTGTCCACTGCTCTGCCCCGTCCAGACTCCCCTGTGGACAGCACCCACCCCCCGACCTGGGTCTTCACCCCCGACCCCCCTGGAGCCCGGAGCATAAGCTTCACCTCCTGCTCCTCACGGGACTGGCCACCCCTGCCAGCTGCGTGGCCCGACATCCATTTCTGTTTTGGTGCAGCCTCTATTCTTACAAACACGTGGCTCGGTCGAACTGTTTGCAATCTTTAAGCCTTTAAGCACTTTCAGAACGGAATCCTCTCTTGGCAGGGGCCGCCGTGCTCTGGCTCCTGTTTCCTGGGCCCTGTGCTGAGCCAGGCAGCTGCTTGCCCGGCTGCCATGGGGTGAGGCTCCTTCCCCAGCACAACCACTCAGGACTGAACTGATAGCATTTCGGGGCTTGGACGAGTATCGTCTGATCCAACTCTCACTTTACAAATGAGGAAGCCAGGGCCTAGGGCGGGTGAAGAGATTTCTGATAGAGCAACTTCGACAACAGACAAACAAACATAAAGCCTGTGGCCTTCACAGCAGCTCGGGGCTCTGTGGCCAGAGGCAACCTCTGTATTTATCGAGTGTCTGCGACGTGCAAGGCACTGTTTCAGTCCGAGTGAAGGTGCGCATGTATCTCTACACAAATCTTTGGTCTCCTGGCACAGAGAGCTTAGAAGAAAGGCATTCTACCACACAGCTCTAACTCAGCCAGAGGGCAGTTCTCATAGTTTTAAAACACACCCAGGAATTTTGTATCGAGAATCACATTATAATCTTGAATGTTATCAAGATGTAGGAGTCTGTGGCTGCCTAGACAAATGGCAAATGACCTAAGTCTTGCATTTTCCTCTTCATGCATGTAGCAAGCAGGTCTCCATGACCTCGCTGGGTTTCCTGTTTTCCGAGAACACTCCCCTCCCCACCTAGTCCAGATGACCCTTGCTGGTCAGAGAGGACACTTCGTTTTTCTTTCTTTTTTTTTTCATGCTCACCCTCTTGGTCTACAGAGAGGACCCTTCTGACAGCCCTGTGAGCTGGACTTCACGTCCCCGTGGCCTGGGTGTGCAGCTCACGGTGCCCTACCTTGCTGATGAGAGGTCATGCTAAGCCGCGTGCACATATGATATCTGCAGGGTATGTAGCTAAGATCTGTTGCCAGGTTTCCTAGGATATGTTTTGATTAACAAAATATGGAAAAACTTTGGGCTCCATTACAGTTGAGTAATGCCTGAACACCCAGCAGTCTAATCGCCTTGACGTTTGGGAAGAATATTGGCTTTATCACCATTGAATTTCTTGCTGCTATTAAAGGAGACACATGAGCCAGTTTGTTTGGCTTATTCTTTTCGTAAGCGAGTGTTCGTTGAGTGCATTTTGTGCGCTGGGTTTTGAGCGAGGTCCTGGGACTTCACTGCTCAGCAAACTCCTTGTGTTCACAGTCCAGGGGCTGAGCCTGGCTGGCGAGACCATCACGGTCACTGGTCATGGCTGCAGGGAAGAAACACGCAGCAAAGGAACCGACCCTAAAGTGGGGCCAGCAAAGGCATCTGAAAACCTGGTGCTTTTGTCGAAGTTTGAAGACAGGCAGGAGGATGGCATGGGCGGATCCGAGAGACCCTGTGGGGTCGAGGGAGCAACGACCTTTGGCTCCGCAGAGACACCAAGTGCCATGAAGAACGGGCTGGGACTAGGCCACACAGGGACACTCGTGTTAACTATGTCGGGCTTTATCTTAAGAGAGGAGTGGCTGTCGGGGCATAGGGGTGACTTGCTCTATGTGCATTCTGAGGCATCTCTTTGGGCTCTAGTCTGGGGAATGCATCGCAGACAACTCAGGACATGCGTGGGAGAGCAGGTGTCCCAGTACTCCAGGTGAGACATCACCAAGCTCGGACCAGTTGGGTGTGATGGAGCTGGGAGAAGTGGGTAGATTTGAGGGATATTTAGGAGGAAAACTATTCAGGGATGGGTGGGGCCTGGCGGAGATGTCATTGGTTTGTGGCTTGCGCCGTTCATGGGGCAGGAATCCTGGACAAAGGGACCAGGTGGGGAAGGGTGGGAATCCAGAGTTTAGTCTTTGACTTGTTGAGATCAAGGTTCCATTTCACCGTTCAGAGAGGTGGGAGAGGCAGCTCCACGAGGGAACCCAGGAGCCGGCGGGGTGGTGATGGTGATTAAAGCCACCTCCGCACAGGGCACACCTGCGGCGGCCAGGGGGCGTGCAGACAGAAGGCACCAGTGCCTGGATGAGCTCCCACAGGTGCGGGTGGGCAGGTGGAGACGGCCCAGCCAGGGCGGAGGTTGTAGAAAGCGGAGAAGGGAGTGGGCAGCCCAGGGCGTCGCGGAGACGGAGGGGAGCGTGCTCGGGGAGGGGCGGTGGTCGGCGCTGATGGGGACGGGGCGGGTAACCCGAGAGCCACCACGTCCTGGGGGTGTGGTGACTCGGAGGCCGTCGGTGACCCGGGGCTATTTTGGTGACTGATGTGATGGGAATGGAAGAGGAATTGGAAAAAGGCGTCCGGCTAGTGGAAGGCGGAGAAATGGAAAAAATGTGGCCACGCACAGCTGGGCCAAGGAGCCTGGCTGCGAGCGGGGGACCGGCGGCTGCGGGGGACGGTGGGTCTGAGCAAGCAGGGCTTTCGTTTGCTTGTTTGTGTTAAATTCGGCTTTCCTCGACTTCGTGGAGAGGAGACGAAGTTATTTGCACGCAGGAAGGTGGAGTAACTTTCGATGGAAACCCGGACGTCCGCGTGTGACGTTAGGAGATTCTGAATCTTGTTTAATCTGTTGCGTTTCAGCAGCCTCCTCTGACACCGAGCTGGCAGAGAAAAGGGCGCTGTCTTCTCACACGGGGCGCGGTGGGGCGGGAGCCCAGGCCCCCAGTCAGAGGGGGTGGGGCAGGGGGCTTCCTCACTGCAAGGCCTCCGCTGACTCCGCCCTGGCTCCGGCGGGGAGAGCCGTCACTGCTGTTTTGGAAGATATATATAATATATATATATATATAGTAGCTGGATTTAGGGTTCTGGGTGGAGCCTCTTGTGTCTGAGGGTTCAACTTTTCAGCAAATTTAGAAACACTCTGGCGCTTACTTTTTCAAATATTTTCTTCTGTGCAGCCTCCGTCTTTGGGGACACGACATGCACGTCTGTGTGCTCAAGTCATCCGCCGATGGTCTTTTCAGTTTTTTAGTCTTTTTTCTCTTAGTATTTTATTTTGTACATTTCTATTTTTATCTTCGATGTCTTCACTGATCTCGTCTGCAGTAATCCGTCAATACCATCAGTGCTTTAAAAAATCTCATACATCATATTTTTGTCTCTAAAACTTTGATTTGCATCTTTTCAACATCTTCTGTGTCTTTATTTAGTGTGTTCAGTCTGTGCTCCCTTCCCAGGACGCCGCCTCTGAGAAATCCTGACCGTTTCAGCCCCGTCCCTCAGAGAACGGAGCGTGAGCTGGGGCAGTGACAGGTGCCTGGCGGGGTGAGACCCTTCCCCTCTCTGTGAGACCCTCTCTCTACGCCAAGCCCGCCGCTGCCTCCCTGAGACAGGGCTGCTGCTGTCACCTGTGTGGGGGGAGATCTCGGGGGGCCACGTGAGGACGCAGCGAGGAGGGGCTGTCCGGTAACCAGGAAACCGGCTCTCGTCTGCTGTGCCTGGACCCTGGACTTCCAGCCTCCAGAACTGGGAGAAGTAAACTCTGCTGTTCACGAGCCTCCCAGACTACGGCGTTTTGTTATAGCAGCCTGAATAGGCCAAGAAATCACTCAACAAACATTTATTAAATTAAATGTCAGGCCATTGGCATATTAGGAGGAGCAAGACACAAAATAAAAGTGTGTAGTTCCCGGGTAGGTGTCCGAGGGACTCCCACGTGGGGACACTGAGTGGCTTTTGGTCTGTGTCTTTCGGATATTTAGTTTGTGCCTTCATTGACGTCCTCTGCTGGTTCTTGGCCGGGTTCCCGATACACCAGACGTGGGAACACGGAGTTTTTAAGGCTTCTGGGCAGTTTCCACGTATTGTTTTCTCCAATGTTCACAGCAGATGTCTGGGGCAGTTGTCACTACTCGTGTCATACAGCTGGGGAGCGGGCCCATGACGCCAGCCAGCCATGCAGCTCCCAGACCTCCCCGAGCGTGGGGAGCGCGGCTCTCAGGGTTCTCAGAGCAAGGACATCCCGTGGGGCCCCTGCTCTTGGCAGTGCGTGCCAGGCCACAGCCCACGGCGGTGCCAGGCGTGCGTTATTTATACTCGGGCACATGCCGTGGGGAAGGACGGGCAGCCGGCGCCCATCTGTGGGGCTCAGACCCGGCGCACGCTCGCGGCGAGAGCTATAAATAAGCCCCGACTTGCCGACTAGGCACAGCTCCTCTCCGAGGCGGGCGGTTCTTGCTAAACTGACCCTAAGATGAAATGAAGTGAAACCCTGAGTAGTTCTCTAAGTTAAAAAACAAAACAGAACAAAACACACGCGTGCACTCACAAACAACCCGGGGGCCGCCCGCTTCCTCCCTCGCCGAGGTCCGAGCGGTTGTCAGAGACTCATCTGGAGTTTCTGTGCCAGGGACCTGGGGCTCGAAAGGGTGGAAAATACTCCTGAGAATTTAAGCCTGAAATTTAGAGCAGGCGGAGGAGAGCCGGGGCGGGGACGGAATGTCGCTGCCCGGCCCTGTCTTCCCTGGTCGGTCGCCAAGCTGTCACGCCCAGTTTGCTGGGAAAAGAAAAATGCACTTTGGGACTCAGAATAGACACGTTCCACTTTTTAATTCTGATGTTTTCTCCAAATTTGAATAGGATGATTTTTCCTCCTAGGATCGGCTGACGATTTCCGATGCAGGTATCAATCCGGGGAGAGGCAGTGCCCTGCGTCTATTTATAGCACCTGCGGGGCCATAAAAGGCGGAGGCGCGGGCACCCGGGGACTCGCTCCTCACCGGCCGGAGCTGCTCTCTGCTCCCTGCTCTCTCCTGTCTGCTGGTAAGTGTCTGTCCTCCTTCCCTTTCCTGATCTGTGGCTCTGGGGGAAGGAATAACGGCTTCCGCAAAGCGGCTGCACTGGCGTTTCCCGAGGGACCCGGTTCGGGGCGCAGAAGGGCTCCCTGGGGGGCTCCACGGTGGGCACACGGGCCCCAGGGAGGAAGAGCGATCAGTCCTGGGGCTGCACGTCTGTGGCTGGATTTTCCGCTCAGCTACTTTGCTTTATTTCCCACTGTCTGGAACTTATGGTTGTCCTGTTCCCACCCCTCTTTGGAGCACACGGGGTCTCCCCCCGACGGTCCCGGTGCCGCCCGTGAAGTCCCGGCTCAGCTGGTCCACAGCTGCGAGTTTCATGAGATTCCCGGAAACCAAAGGCTCTTGACCAGAGGGCAGATTTGGAAAGGCGTGAAACAGAAAACTGGATGTTTTCTTAGGGAAAATGAAAGAAACGAGGGCCGTTTAGTGTAGGCTCAGATGACGTGATCTCAGGGCTGGGAAAGAGAACAATACCCCTTGTCAGGATCCGCACACTTTGGCCTGAAAGTGACGGTTTTCTCAGGGCTGTTTTCCTCCGGGTGCTCCTGGACCTGTCAGGATCCTGCAGCTTCCTGGGCTCAGTCCCACCGCGGAACCGGTCCTGAGACCGCCAGCCGGGCAGAGAGAGCCAGGCCGGGTGGCAGGCAGCAGCCCCGGGCAGGGCGCTGGGGAAGGAAGGGGTCGCAGCAGCCGAAACACCTCCCTTTCCGCTCCCGCGCCATGGTTTTATCTCGCTAAGTGCAAGCAAAACAGGAATCACAGAACACGCAGGACAGAGATAACCTCAAGGGGCTGTTTGATAAACCGAGTCCCCAGATAAAACCCATGGTGGGAACTGGGGCCGCAGCCCCTGGCCAGGCCAGCTGTGGGTGCCAGCCCGTCCTTGCGTCCCACCACGAGCGCTGTGGTTTGGGACCTGTGCTGTCTTTGACGTTTTTAGCTGCACAAACAACAGTTTCTTCCATCAGATGGAAGTGGACGTTTTGTACTTGAAACATTCTCACAAATTAAAGCCGTTCTTGGAGACGTGAGGGACGGCTTCCAGATGCTTCTCAGGAAGGTACGAGGGTGCAGCGTTTCGCAGACACTCAGTCCCCTGCACTTGAGGATGAGCTCACGTTTCAAGTTGGTGTCATAATTCCTGAACGTGTCGGGAACATTCCGGCAGTGGCTGGGGCCCTGGCCTGAGATGGAAAGTTGGCTGGACGCGGTCAGGAGACCCAGCTGGTGCCTCAGCTCTGCCATGGACCCCCAGTGACCTGGGTGAGCCCTGCTCCTCGGGGCTGACGGCGCAGCGCTGGCCCTGCGGTGCCCAAACCCAGCCACGGACGTGCACCTGCCAGGGCCAAGGGGGTGGTAGCTGCCGCTGAGCTCAGCTCCTGGTTTTACAGCAAAGGAACAAGGCCCCCTGAAGGTCACTCAAGGTCACAGTGTCCTTGCTGGAGCCCCAGAGACTCACATCACAGACAGCCCTTGTGGAAAAGCTATTTTCTTTGTCTTTCTTGGTGTGTTGGGGACACGTTTAACACACGTCTGAGGCCGTTGTCTTGAAAAGGAACGTGGCTTTCCGTGTGGAGGGGCGTCTGGACACCTCCCTCTTCTTTATGACACAGGAAGTGGCACAGGTTGAGCTTCCCAAATCTGAACATCTGAAATCCCAAATACTCCAAAACCTGAAACTTTCTGAGCACTGACGTGACGCTCAAAGGAAATGCTCCCTGGAGCGTTTGGGATTTCAGATGTTCAGATCTGGGACGCTCCACCAGTACATACAAACACAAACATTGCAAAACCTGGAAAAGTCAGAGCTAGGAAACACTTCTTTTCCCAGGCATTTTGGGTTAGGGACTCTTGACCTGTGGGGTGAGTTTAGCTGAGTCCTCTCTGGGCTGCCCCAGCTCCTGAATGCCCGAGATGCCGAGGCCGCAGCTACCACGCTAGCCCCAGCCGGCAGGAACTCGTGCACAGAGGGCGAAACCATGCCTGGCCTGGAGGTGGAGGTCCTGGGCCGGGCCAGGACAGCCAGGGACGTTCCACAATGTGAGGTCCACCGAGGACTGGGGCGATGGCGGCAGGCACACCTGCGGGCCCCGCGTGGTGGTCCCGGCCGGGCATGGGGCTGGTGGCAGCAGAGGAGGCAGGTGGGCGGGAGGGCTGGCGCTTGCTGCCTCCCAGACGCGCCCATGCCCGAAATCCAGTGGTTCTGATTTGGGCTTGGTGGGCGGTGGCAAGGAGATCCAACTGTGAGCGAAAAACAGAACCGAGGGCGATTGCGTTCATGGAGGCTTTGACACTGCCTGGTTTTGGTGGCCCTAAGCACAATGTCATTAAGCGAACAGTGAAGTGCCCTGTGGCCACCATCCAGAGACGTCTGGAGGGGCAGCGTCTGCAGCCAGTCTGGTGTCGGAGTGAGGAGCACAGGAAACATGCACACCTGAGTCCAGCGCTGCACTGGGACTGCCGCAAAGTGTGCGCTGCTCACAGCCCGGCGCTCACGACTCCCAGGCCCACACGCCACGACGGGCAAAGTCAGCGATGTGTCGAGTGGCAACTGCCCAGCGTCGGTCGGGACATGCCGGACTGGCTGAGGGGTGGCCAGGCGCTGGGCCGCAGCGGCGTGAGCCGTCCGACCTCATCCCTGGAGCCGGTCGGGGTGGAGTATCTGCTTCTGGGGTTTCAGCTGCCACGGTTTGAAGACTTCAGGATAACTTGCTCTTACCTGGGCCACGTCTGCGTTCTGCCCTTTGCCAAGAAGTACGAATGAATTTGAAGGCCGCCCCACCCAAATACTGTGAGGAAATAGCATGAAAGGGGCATCCTTGGTGATTTCTGCCGTAACCAAACCGCCCTCTGTCGGCACAGAGATTTCTTCTCAGATTGGAGGGTCCTTGTCTGGGAGTTGCTTCTTTAAAGCATGACAGATTATTCTAATTTAAGCAGAAAAGACAAAACCGGAGCTCAGTTTGGAAAAGTTCTTTTGCACCTTATTTGGGGAATTAATGACCACGGAGATTTAGGAATACTCTGACTTTGTAGAGATGATCAAATAAGCCAGAACATTGGGATTTTGGTTATTTTGGGTGACCACATGCCACACAAGGCAGCCCTGATACCTGCAAAACTTCACATCCCCAGGGACGAGGATGGAACTCAATTATTTCTTGTTTTGATAGAATTTCACCCAATTTTGCCAATTTCCCTACATCCCTGAGGCTTGGATGCTGGGCTCAGTCCCCACATTCCTGCCCAGCTCAGCAGAGCTCACCCACCGGTGACAGTGAGACTGAGCCAGGAGGCACCTTGGAACCAGCCCCTGTCTCCACACCCCGCCCTGAGCAGTGAAAGGGCCCCGGGCCCCGGAGGCCGACCCCACAGGCTCCGTTTGTGGCCGTGTCTTCCCAGAGTGACTTCCGGTGTACCCCGAGATCATGGGAAACCCATCCTCCACGTCCCAGCCAGTCGGCCCTACCCGTCCACCATGGGTCCTGCCAAATGTCACTCCTCCTGGGCTGTCCCCTGTCTCTGCCGTGGTCTCTGCATTTCTCAGGGGGTGTCACGGCCCCTCTCTCCGGGTGCTTATCCCACCTTCTCTTGTGTTCTAAGCGTTTGTTTACTTCTCTAATCTGTCTTTAATTGTTTCTATTCCTCTCAGTCACACCGCTTCGAGCATAGCCCCGAAAACAAGGGACTCTATGTGCTGTGTTCACAGTTAAACGAAACGTACAGACCAATCTTCCAATTCTCATGGAAGAAAACAAGAAATGAAATTGGGTCCCAGGGAGGTTAACGGGCTCCCTGACTCCCAGTCTGAGACGATCGCCACCTGTGTGGCTTTCGTTTCCTCCCCCTCCTCCCCAGCGGGTTTTATTAGTTCGAGCTGATTTTCCTCTTTGGAAGGACGTCAGATGTGAAGGCAGAGATCTCAGAGCCTCGAGTGAGGGGGGCTCGGCCCCGCGTGTGACTCTGTTTGCAGGTGCGCACCACGATGTCCCTTGTGGCACTCCCCTTCTACCAAAAGAGACACCGACACTTGGACCAGTCGTATCGAAATACGCGCGCACGGTACCTTCTGGATGAATATGCGTCGAAAAGGTAAGTGGCGTTCACTGATTGGACTCCTAGAGCTTTGATTATGGGGTCTGGTTTTTAAAGGCGGGAAACTTTCTCTGGTTCCCTGGGCCCCGGAGAGGCGCTGGTCTGGCTGGAGTCTGAGAAGAGGGTGGCAGTGTCCCCTGACGCCCACGTCCCCCGGCAGAGGGGGAGACACACGGGTCCTGGCCCAGAAGGATCCAGCATCGTGGGACGCCTGAAGGGGTGTCACCTGCACCCACACACGGAGTCTGCCGGTGTCTGCCCGGGCCTGGCTGAGCTGGGCAGGGCTCCTGGTCTGAGCTCATTGATTTTACTCCTTCTCACGCATCTCCAGGACCAGGGCCGAAAACGCCACCAGAAATAGGGAGCCGTGGGAAGGGAACTCGCGGGAAAGAACGCTGGCAGGAGGGAAGTTAACGGGGGGCGCAGGAAGGTGGCGAGGATGCCGGTGTTCACAATGATTCTGCCGCGTTGATAGCAGATGTGCAGCACGTGCGTCTGGTGTCCGGCCAGGTGTCCCGCCGCTCTCTGGAGGCAGCCTCCCCCGGGACCTGCCGCCCAGGCTGCGCCGACCCTGCCGTGTGGGCACATCTGCAGCTCTAATGGGCCGCTCGTGGTGAAGAGCGGCAGAGACCGTGGGCAGCATTCCCCGGCCCAGGTGCCTGCCCCATGTCACCAACACCCTATATTTAGAAACACTCTGGGTACTTTTATTTAGTTGCCCTCCCTGTAACAAACAAAGCCAAACATTTGCAGCCCATCCCAACAGCCTCAGGGAGCTTCAAATCCCCTAAGATATATATAATCACGGCACGGAGCCGAAAGGACGTGCGAGGCCCTCGCCGGCTCTGAAGGGCACGGGCCACGGCGGAGCTCAGTGGGGTTTCCCAGGGTGGCGCATGTGCAGGGATGGGGTGGATGTGGACATACAGAGACACGGGCTTGTGCAAGTGCACATGTGTGTACAGGCATGTAGACACCTGCGTGCAAGTATGTAGGTGTGCACATGTGTGTGAACTCATGTATATGTGCATACATGGAGACATGTCTGCGTGTGCCTATGGGCATGCACATCCCTGCATCTGTGCATTTATTTGCGTACATGTGCATGTTAGCATGCATGTGCACACACGTGTGTGGGCGTGTGCACACGTGTGCATGTTTGTACACACGCATACCTGTGTGAGTGTGTCCTGTGTGCATGTGTGTTGCAGGGATGGATGGGGGTGTGGGAAGAACTCCGTGTGCCTCAGGATCCACTTTCATAATTTCTGCGCATCTTCTACCTGTTTCCATGTTCCTCAAGGCGCACCTCGACCCAGTTGTCCTCCCAGAGGTCTCTCTCTCAGCGGTCGTCCTCGCAGAGGGCCGCCAGCCGGACGTCGCTGGGGGGGACCACGTGCAGGATCTGTGCCAAGCGGGTGAGCGAACTGGAAGAGGAGCAGCGTGAAAATGAAAGCAAGAAAAGGTAACCTCGGTGGTTTGGGACCAGGGTGGGGAGGCGGGGTCTGGGCGGGGAGAGCGCCGGGGCAGTGGCAGTGACGATGCTCCCGTTCTCCAGCCCCTCGCTTACGCTCTGCCTTCGTCGTCTCAGTTAGTCCCAAGAAAACTACTGGGAACGCGTCTCTGGCACCATCTGCAGCAGAGAATGCTGCCGGCCGGACCAGAACACGCGAGGCCCTGTCCAGGGTGCGCCCCTTGTACGCTTGGACCCGCGATTCGATCTCAGGTCTCCATCGCGCTTTACACCGAACTCACCCCTTTCTGGGTAGAGCAGGGTCATCACACCCGGACAGCTCAAGACCTGACGGTTCGAGGCTGATTTTGCATTTCCACCGACAGCTTCTTTGGCTGTTCGAGAACACAGGGAAGGGCTGTAGATTCAGCAAGGTCATCCCAGGAGGGAGCCAGGGTTTCAAACAGTTGTCCGTGTGGAAACCGAAGAGTCGGGAAGGGATTCTATAAATTGTCATACTTTACATGACGATGGAATCAGCTCATGAGGGCGAAATGCCATAGGAATGAGATGGATTAATAATGATGTCGGTCTTGAAATTATTTCCAGATGACAGAGAAACAGGTGGTGATGTTACTTTGATCTTTTAAGGACAAAATAAACAGTTAAATATTTGTGAACGCTTCATTTTATACCTGCTCTATTTTCCCCTCAGCTCCCCCTACTACTTCCAGGAAATTTTCTATCTCCAAGACACTTACGAGCTGAAGGAAAAGGAGATTTGTGCAAACATGTCTCCTTTCGAAAGTTGCATTAAGATGAAGCCATCTGTTTAATAGCAGCAATGTATAGCTGAAAAGATTAACCCTTAGTTTCAGACATTTGAATGATTTTTTAAATGCCTTAGGAGAATTCTGCCAAGTAAATGAATTTTATTATAAAGTGAAGACTTAGTTTTGTAAAAGAGTCTCTTTGAAATGTAGACATTAAAGCAACCTGGATTTTTATGTATCGAATTATTTTTAAAAGGGTTCTTCTACTGACGTTTAAGTTCTGGGGACTAGATGTAGAAGATTTGAGCTGTTCCATTTTATCTTTATAAACCGTGCAGTGGTGCAATCTTCAACGCATGGCACAAACGTTCCGTCCCACAATCTCCCCACCGGTGCAGCAGTAACTTGCGAGGTTGGGGAGTGGTTGCTGCAATTCATGCATTTTCAGCAAAAGTGACATTCCTGACAGCCCCGGCTGCTGGAAATCTCCTAATACACGCAGGGCTACTGTCTTGCAAGAGCACGTCTGACTCAGTCGGATGCAGCCGCTCTCGCAGGTGTCCCGGAGACAGGACTGTTCCAGCTCTGAGTTGCGCCCACTCTCTGGCTCCAGAATTAGGTATTTTTCGTGGTCTCATAGCACCCTCTTCTCCTGGCCATGTGCATGTCTTCCAAGTGAAAGATCCTTGTGAAGTCAGTTCTTGCCTCCTTCGAAAGTAAACGTGAGTCTTCCAGGATTTCGATGCGTTGGGCCAGAGTGAACTGAGTTTTATTGCGATGTCTGCTCTGTTCCTGCCACGCAGGGGGTTGTGGAGGGGTGAAGTGAGCACTTAAATGAACTCCAGCCGTTATCGCGGTAATTCTCCTCTCTTGCTGGCTCCGAGTGTTATTGCAAGTGCTTAGTTATCCCTGACTTCCTGTGGTGATGTCAGTTAAACGTACTGAACAAATTGGTCCTTCGTGAGAGATGAAACTGTGGGCTCATCGGTTTGAGTCACTGCCGACGTACTCGTGAAAAATAAATGGTGAAGAGACAGGGACGTGCCCTGCAGGGTCTCAGTGTGTCCTCCGGGAGGGTGCGGCCAGTTAGAAGGTCCCTTGCACAGGCTGCCTGTCCTGGGGCTTGGGTTTGGAGCAAGTGCGTGAGGGACGACCTGGTTCTGCACGATGGGGCCGGAGTCATCGTCAGCCAGTCACAGGGCGCAGGGTATTTCCTCAGTGTGCCGATTTGGGGTTGGGGAGGAATTCCAGATGGGATTTTTATTCTGAATGATGAAGTGTTGGCGGATGGTGGTGCTACTGACTTGAGAATAGACCAAGGCTCTGGTGATTCAAACATAAAGAGGGCGGGGGGTCCTGGGCAGCTCCGGGGGAGGACACCGACCCTTCCGGCTCACGTAACAGTCCGGAGCACGCACAGAGAGTCGTCGCTGCCGTCTCTGTAATTCCGGGGGATTCACCTCCAACAAGAAGGCTCATTCCCTGCAGGGCTGCTCAGGCGGTGCGTCCGCTCACTCCCTGCACGCGTGTTTCTGGCACTCGCTCCTTCTCTGCACTGGGCCCCGGGGCGTGAAGAGGGACCGAGTGACATTGTCTCCCCTGCTTGGAATTCGAGTCATGGGGCAGGGGCCAGGTGGTCCAGTGTGCGCGCGTGTAGGCTCACACATGCCGGCACATGCTCTGGAGGAGGACGAGGTGTTAGGGAGGAGAACCGGCGTGGAGGGCTGTGATTTGGGGATAGAGCAGGGGACAGTCTCTCAGGGCGTGACCTTCGTGCTGAACACGGGATAGGCAGGGGTTAGCTGGTTGGGAGTGGGGAGAGATGCTCCCCAGGCAGAGGCCGTGCAGAAAGACAGGGTGTGCAAGACCGTCCCTGCACACGTCTAGAGAGCGCCAGACGGTGTGTGGCCGAGAGGGACGTGCACTTTATTTCTCTGTCCTTACAGAACGGAGATGCTGAATGCTTCCTGTCTTTTAGAACACAGACCCACTTTCTATCTGTACTGTTAATGCAAAAAGCTTCAATTCAGTCTCAAATTCACGCAGCTTCCCCAGGAAAACACACGCTGTGTATCTGCTGCTGTGCAGAAGGAAACTCACACACGGCTCACCCTTCCCTTAAACCGTCACGTGGCGTCAGAACCTCCAGCCGAGCTGCACCTGCCTTTTGAGTCTCAGAACGCTGAAGGCAGCCAGACCCTTCACTTTCTAAATCCGAAAACGTTAAATGATTTGAGCTGCTGGGTGCACAGAGATGAGCGAACAGCCTCTGTTTCTCAGGGGGCCCAGACGAACTTCCTGACTGCAAGTACGGTGCTCGTCACTCTCTGGGGCTCGTCTGTCAGGATCCACCGCATGTAGGGGTTCCTTTCAGCACGAGATGCGGCCTGAGACGAGACGTGGCCACTGGTGGCCATCCTCTAAAGCGTTGAGGCAGCCTCCACGCTTTCTTAATTGTGCTTCTCATCTGTAAAAGAAAGTTGCAGGATGCATCTCCCATGTTTGTTTTATTTGAAAATCACCTACAGGTCCTTCATGTAGGGTATCGACACCAAAATAGACTCTGAAAACAGAGATAAAAGTGAGCGGAAACAGCATTTCCCTGTCGTCTTCTCACACCCACTTAAGGAGGTCCCGGACGGGCCGGTCTGGCCATTCTTTCTCCCAGTGCCACACGGTGTCCTGAGACTAACGCCGCCTCTCGTGTCCCGCAGGTACCAGTCCCTGGAGGCCATGTACGGCGAGACCAAGCGCCAGCGCTTCCTCGATGAGCTGGCGCAGCTGGAGGAGAACGTGCAGCTGGCGCGGTCCCAGGCCCGCAGCAAGCTGGACAAATACGCCCTTCTGGAGATGGTAGGGGAGCCTCGTATCTGAGACGTGTGGATTGGATTGTAGCACATCCGTCCGCGTGGCGCTGCCGGGGAGCCCGCCCTGACCGTCCTTGCGTCTCGGCAGGTGGAGGACAGGATGGCCTGGGAGCGGCCCTCGTACCTGGAGCGGATGCGCCGGGCGCCCGAGATCCTGGTGCGCCTGCGGTCCCACACCGTCTGGGAGAGGATGAACGTGAAGCTCTGCTTCACCGTGCAGGGCTTCCCCACGCCCGTGGTGCAATGGTGAGGGCCGGCGCGGGTCAGAAAGGCCACGTGGATTTCCCTCGAGGAAGGTCCCAGGGAAGAAGGCTCCAGCCACCCATTCTGTAGGCTGTAGGCCGTAAAAACCCAGTGGACTCTCCTTGCAAACACACCCGGGCATTTCTGTTTTAGCGGTCTTGGTTCAAATGATTTTTCAGACGGTTCTTATTTAAAAATCAGTCCCTGAAATGACCTGTTCTCACAAGCCTGGCTCTCGTACATTTTGCATGTGCCTTGTTGGAGACTCTGTATGCAAAGGCTGAGTCAGCTTTTAATTATGGGAAAACCCGTCAGTGGAAACCTTGGCCTCAGAGCTGTGGGACCACAGTGCTGTGGTTCCTTGAACTTGGTGGTAATTGAAGAATTGAATCTTTGAGCCCCACAGACCCTTCCGTTTCAGTATCTGTTGATATGCACACACCTTTATACCTGTATGCTCAGGTCTGGAGCATGTGGCTCACGCTGCAGCTGTCCCAGAGGTGGCTTGGGAGGCTGAGACTCGGCCGCTCTCAGGGCCAGGCAGGGTCAGCATGGTCTTGTCCCTGGGTCCTTCCTCCAGCCGGGATCCCGTGTGGCCAAACCCCACAGAGCCCCCCTGGTGTGGCCCCGCTGCACCTAAGCGGGCTAGTCTGGGGCCTAACATCCCCCCTCCCCCGATCACACCTCTGAATTCTGAACAAAGGTCAAGCCGACTTTAGGACTGTCACGGGCCGGGGGTCGCCCCGATAGTCTGAATGACTCAAGTGCTGCTCTCTTCTTAAAACCTAAACCGAGTGTGGCTCCGGCTCTCAGGCCGCCACCGTGCCGTCCTCCTGCCTGTAGCCCGGAGGGGACTGCGCAGAAACGGGGCAGGGCCACGTCCGGGGCTACGAATGGGAGGTGGGGGTGAAATTGCAAAAAATAAGGAAGACATCTGCCTTTCACCTCACGTCCTGGTTTCCGTGTGCAGGTACAAGGACGGCAGCCTGATCTGCCAGGCCGCTGAGCCGGGGAAGTACAGGATCGACAGCAGCTACGGCGTGCACACGCTGGAGATCAACAGGTAAGGCCCTGCGGCGGCTGGCAGTGGGCGCTTCGGGCCCCAGAAAGAACTCAGCGGGGAGCCGGAGGCCGGTTAGCACCACGTCCAGGCACCCACGTGCATTAGGAGATATTAACCAGTCAGTCTGACGGTGTCAGGAGCTTCCCTCTGTCTGTCCTGGGGCAGGGCCAGGGGCGGACGTCAGGGAAAGGCGGCGGCCGGGAGCAAAGGCTGCCGGGGACCGCGGGGAGGTTTCGCTGACACCTGCTGCCGCGTTAGAGAATCAGTCCCTACGCTCAGAGTCTGCACGGAAATACGACCTTTGTTCTCTTTCTTACAACAGACTGAAAAATCGTACCAGACACAGGTAAATAAAAGAAAAGCAGTCATCCGTAGGTCCAACCTCCAGCATCCGTATTTTGGCGTATCTCTGGCATTTCTTCTTTCCATGCGCATTTTAGGATTTTTTCTTTTATAGGAGTGAGACCCCACTGTTATTTTTCTGTTTCTCTGCACACCTGGTTTTCACTGTTTGCAAAAACGTCATAGCCTTTTCTCATCCATCGAGTGTCAGGGCACTTTCCGTGGTCCTGAGCAAACACACGTGGCTGCCCAGCATCACGCGGTGTAGACGGCTCCTTGTCCACGAGCCGCCAGGCTGGGGCTGCGTCCGTACCCGCTGCTTACCCGTGACCCTGGGTCAGCCACCAGCTCCTCCCGAATGGCGATATTCTGGTCTGAAAATATTACTGAGAGACAGATGGTAATGATTTTATCTTCTCCATTTGCCTAATAAGAGTTATTGTGAGAATGAAGTAAAAAGATGCCTGTTCTCTTCACGCATGTACATACATGTTTGTATGTATCATACAATGCATGGTAAGAGTGTGTGTGTATCTGTGCCGTTGTTATATCCAATCCCTTCTAGGAAAAGATGAGAGGTATTAGTAAAAATAATGTAAAAAATAAGTGAGATATTCAATGATTTTGCTGGTTTTATTGTGACTAAACTGCAAGGCGGTGACTGCATCATCATTAGGCTCATTAGGCTCAGGCTTTTTTTTTTCTTAAAAAGCTTCGGCTTAAAATAGGGGCCAGGCCGCCCCTCGGGGAGACCACGTGTGTGGCAAGGCTGGGGGGCTGGCGGGGGGCAGGTGAGGCCCTTCGGGCCACTGAGAGGACGTTGGCTTCCTGGGGGAAGGGAGGACGTGGCCTCACGTCGGGGGCCCTGCCTGCGGGTAGACGCGGGGCGGAGGCCCGGCCACGGGGCTCCTGCCGGAGTTCAGGGGAGACCACGGGGGCTGGGAAGGGGAGCAGGCTCTGAGCCAGGCTGGGCGCTACTGGGACAGTCCCAGAGCTCAGGGGAGGAGGGGCAGGAGGGGTCACAGGTCAAGTGGGGCAGGGGTCTCCTAGGGAGTGGGAGGGGCCGTGGGCCTCGTGGCAGAGTGGGGTCTCTCACTCTGCAGCTGCACCCCGAGTGCCTGCGCTTTTCAGAGAGGAACTTTCTCTCCCTGAACTTGCAAAATCTGTGGAAATTCTAACGGGCGATCAGCTGTAATGATCTAGAAAGGGGACACCCGCCTGCGTCAGGGATGTCTGTTTTCCAGCCCGGTGTGCTACTAGCGTTCGCGGGTGAGCAGGTCAGTTTGAGTTAGCGATTTGCTTGTCTCCGAGCTGCATTTTATTAATAATAATTGTTTTAAAAAGAAAACCGATTTCCCTTTGTTAAGTACAAAGACCGTCCTATTCACACTAGTGCCGGTAACATTTAAACTTTCCATTGGGAATAATATGGGCTTTGAACAGAGTGAACTAATACTGCAAGTAAAGCTGGCTAACATGCCACAGAATACCAACGACTCAAAAATCCAGATCTGCTTGGCTGTCCTTGGATTTTGCATAACTGTGCAAATGTTTCAGAAATTTGGGAAAAGAAAATTCCAAAGACCAACTTTTCTCTCAGCGTGCTTATTTGTATTGGGAGGTTTTTAACAGTTGAAATGTTAATATTCTTCAGGAAAAAAGCAATGGGAAAGACCCACAAATTAAATTAAATAGCTCACTCAGCTGTTCACACCAAACTGCTGAGCTGTGGGTCATCCGATCCGTGGCCGTTTTCAGCGGTGTGGGCCGGGCCGGCTTCCCTCCTCGGCCGGCTCAGGGCTGACAGGAGTGACCTTTACTCCTATGAATATTCTTTGGCGGCTACAGCTGAATTCTTAAAGTGCCGAAAAGGAAACTTACCCCTTGGTACCGTTTGAATTTAAACTTACAATTGACACTATTTTATACACTCGTAAGGTTTTTCTCTTGGGACTCACCAAGTGAGTCCTGTTTCTTCGAAGAATTTTTATGTCGTTCTCGTATTTTTATAAAAGTGTTTAGAACCATCTAGATTTTTATTAGTGATACCCCTACTTCCCACTCCTTGCAGAACGATTTTAGAGCTAAACGTTTCTTCTGCTTTATTTTTAGACCTTGATATTTAAATATTGATTTGAGTTAAATTATAGATCTGATGTCATCGCCCCTTACACTTTGGGGACACAGGGCCCCCCGACTACCCACGAGAAATTCACCTGCTACTTAACTTTTTGTTTGCCCATCTTTAAAATAGATGAGATAGATTAGTTTCTCCCACTGAGCTGTTTTGGGGGTGCTTTGAACTGAGACTTGGGGTTGCAAAGTGCCCTGTGGAAATTCACATAAACTGAGACCAGAGAAAACTGTCTCTGTCTATTCTGGGAACCTGTCCAGACAGAAAATAAAACCTTCGCCTCCTAATCACTTGCTTGCAACTTCTAGCGGCATGAAGTCAGGGTCAGAATTAGACTGTGTCTTAGCTAAGGGCTTTCTCTGCGTCAGCTTGGGGAGGGCAGGCGGAACGGGGTCCCGCCGGGATGCGGACTCCCAGGCGCCCAATTCCCCAGGGACAGGATGTTACCGGGGCTGGCGGGGGGTCTCCTTCAGAGTGGCCGTGCCCTCCCTCCACTGTCCTCTGTCCTCTGCCCTGGGTGACACTTCTGCAGCCCACCCGGTGGCCCAGCGTGGACACATCTTCCCACCCTCATTCCTTACACATGTTCATTTCTAAGCTGGGTGAGCACCTCTGTTCTTATGTCCTTTGTCCCGTACGAACCATTACCGATGTAAAGGGATTCGATGACGGGAGACATAAGCAGAGTCCTGCCTGTCCCTGCCCACCCAGTGGGTGGTCTCCCGTCCCCTCCGCTGGGCACGTCCTGCTCTGAGTCCTCTGTGGCCTGAACATCTGTGCAGGTTGCAGGCTTCTTCACAGATGGGCAAGCCATGGACCCTGCATTCTGGATGGATCACGTAAACGCCCACATTTTGCACAGCTGTGGGAGGCTGCAGCCCCCAGCTCAGGGTCCTCTGCCTGGCGGTTCCCTTCCCCCAGCCGCCAAGTGATAATTGGTCGCAGGACAAGCTAATCAGCGCTAATGCGTTAGGTGGCGCTGCCCCGGACCTTAATGCCTTAAGTCCCTCGAAAAACAAGCTTGAAGTCCTCCGGAAGAGGCTGCTGGCTGGGGGCTGGGACTCACGCCGCTTGAAAATGGAAATGTTTTTACCCTGTAATCTCAGAATATTGTTCAATTAAACAGGGGGTAAAAGAACCCTTGTCCGAGGCCCAGGAGCGAACACACGTGTGTCGCTGGGTCCATGTGCGACCAGTGCATGATGCGTTTGAGTTCTAGAGGGAGAAGAGTAGCACCAGGGTGGAGCAGAGACCTCTCCTTGAGGGTGAAGTGAGGGGTTTTGAAAGCGCCAGAAACTTTTTGTTCTTCACGCCAAAGCCAAGCCACGGTCTGGGTGCAGACGTCCACCACTCCTATAATTAATGCTGCGCGCCGCCCAACCATGCCAGGGATAGAGCTGGCATTGTTCTTGCACAAATCACTCATGAGCAAATTACCTGGGTCACACGATTGGCTTTCGAGGAATGTTTTTGTTCCCTTTGGGCCACCGGCTCGTGTGGAGCCGACCCGCAGCCGCCTTGCTTTCTCTCTCCCAAAGGGCAGACTTCGACGACACCGCGACGTACTCGGCGGTGGCGACCAACTCCTACGGCCAGGTGTCCACCAACGCCGCGGTGGTGGTGAGACGTGAGTGCGGAGGGTCCCCTGGGGGGCGGAGGCTGCAGCCCCTCTGTCCTCTTCACCACCGCGCTGACCCCAGCCCCTTGCAGGGTTCCGGGACGACGAGGAGCCATTCCGCTCGGTGAGACTCCCCATCGGACGTAAGTGCCTTGTCGTTTGCTTTCCATGTAGACAAATGTGCAGGGACGGACGTAGCATGTGACCTTAAAGATTATTTTCTGAGGGTCAAATCTTTTTAAAAAATTGTATTTCAAAACACTCGCCCACGTTTTTCCTGGCCAGGGTTCCTGTGCTGACGGGCCGTTCCCCTGCAAGTCTACCGCCGGGTGGTATTTTTAGACCCTGCTGAAATTACCACTTGGAGAGAATTCATAGTTTTGAATTGGAAAAACAAGCAGCAAATCCAAATTTTTGACCTGGATGCATAACGTTGCCATATTTTGTGTTTTTGGAGACCTTTTCTTTTTCCCTCCAAAGTGTCCGGGTCACTCACAACAAATGGCCACCTTTGGTCACACGGAGCATGTGCGGCGGATGTCGGCTCAGACACGGCTGCCTCTGCCTCTTGAAACCTCCTCTCCTTGTGGAGGAGTCTGGCTGTTGGGTCATTACTACGCCCAACTCCCCTCTGCTCCCCTCCGCCACACCCACACGCCACGTCCCCCGTCCAGCCCTGTCAGGAGGCCAGGCCCTCCCCGGGCCCCAGCTAGCTTTGTGGCCCTGGGTGACGCACGCCAGGTGAGAGTGGCTGAGGTCCCCACGCCAGGGCATCTCGAGGACCACCACGTGGTGTATGTTTTCCAGTGTGGCTTGGTCATGGTTTGGGAACGGGATTTAGGATCGCCCTGGACTTCCCAAGGAGTGACCGTGTATTCCCGTAGAAGATTTGGTTTTACGGTAAAGGGAGGCTTAGCCGTCCCCAAGCCAGTGCTGGGGAGTGAAGAACCGACCAGAGCAGTGGGGGGTGGAGCCTGCCCCGTGCGAGTTTTGTGTCCAGGCCCCCGACGGGCTGTGGGTAGAAGCGCGAGGCCAGCACGGGCGGGTGGGAGGCCGGGAAGCGTGAGACGCGCCCTCGGCGCTAACGGCGTCCGGTTCTCTGCGCAGTGCCCTTCTCCTCCATGATACCGTACATGCACTTCGACGTCCAGTTTTTGGAGAAATTTGGGGTCACCTTCAGAAGAGAAGGCGAGACGGTCACCCTCAAGTGCACGCTGCTGGTGACGCCCGAGCTGAAGAGGGTGCAGCCGCGGGCCGAGTGGTACCGGGACGGTGAGTGGGGCTGGGCGCGCGGCCACGCCGAGCCTCTGGGCAGAAACGTCCTGGAAACTGAGTCCCGCTTTGCTTTTGAATCCGCCACTGAGTTAGCTCGGCTGCCAAGCAAGCCCAGGGGCAGGGGAGGACCCGGCAGCCCCACGTTGACCTTGAGCTTTAGCAGGGAGGATCCTGGGGGGGTTAACGGGGAGGGACCGAGTATGGATGGGTCGATCGGGGTTTTACAGCTCCACGGAGAGGGTCTGTGCAGGATGAAAGAGACGAGTGAGGTGTCAGTGTGTGCTTTTCCTTGGCTAAAGCAACAGCCAGCATTCATCAGAGCTCGCGATGTGCTGGGCGCTGTCTTGAGTGTCATAATTCAGTTTTCGTGTGACTCCACAGGACAGAGGGTGTGGTTGATGCCACGTTCCCGGGAGCAGCCGAGAGGAGGGGATTTCTAGGGTGGCAGGGCCGGGCCTGGGCCCTGCGGTCTGGCCTCCGCGTTCCCGTCTTCCAGGCTACCACGTCGCCTCCGTCCTCCGCGTCTGTGTCTCCGCCACGCGCAGAATTGGTCTAGTTCTTACGGGTGGTCCTGTGCTTCCTGTTTACACCACGTGTCCAAGTGCAGGTCTTCATCTCCTCTGGGAACTGATTTTCTGTGGATTCACTCACGCTGTGTATTTTGCCTAAATTATTCAGGACCTAACACCGTGCAAACACGACAAAGAAACATTGCCGTTCCTGCCCACGTTTACAATCCAGTGGGGAAAATGCACACGGGTGTACAGCAACGTCTTTCTCAAGCCATGATCCTTTGCCAGATGCCGGGTGCTGGGTGCGTGTCTGCCGCAGTCCAGCCGGGGAGGCAGGTTTGGGGTGAGGAAAGAGAACGTTATGGGGAAAGTTGCTGAGAGATGAGACGCTCTGCGCCGGCGAGGAGCAGGGAGAACTCGTGTGTGCCAAAGCACAGAGCGAGACAGAGGTGGGGTCGTGTCCCCGGCACAGAGAAAACACCTTTGACCTCGTACGCGGGGGATGAGGAGGGAATCGTGAGGTCTGCAGGGCGCCGAGAGCTTTGGTCTTCTGTTGGAGCAGAATGGTTGTAACACGGCCTCTTCTCTTGCCCCATGAGGGGGACGGAGGGGTGGGAGAGAGTTGCAGTGAGACAGAGACAGAGAGAGAGATAGAGACAGAGACACAGAGAGATATAGAGACAGAGACACAGAGAGAGAGATAGAGACAGAGACAGAGAGAGAGATAGAGACAGAGACAGAGAGAGATAGAGACAGAGACACAGAGAGAGAGGCTGAGAGAGAGAGAGAGAGAAAGATCAAGAGAAAGAGAGAGAGAGATGGGGAGGCTCATGGTGGTGCCAGAGATTCTGGTGAGAAATGAAGTTGATTTGAAAACATTTTCATAGCGTCCCCAAGACACGGTGGCATCAGTTGCAGAACTTCTTCTGGTGCCTGGAAAGTGCCTGGAATTCCGGTGCTGTGGCAGTTTCACCAAGCTCTGCCGATGTGAACGGAACACATCACATTTTCAGAGACGTATCTGACAGGTCTTCCACGTCCAGTTAGATCCTCGCAAGAGCGGAGGGGACTTCAGTTACAAAACCAGTTTCATGTTAGCAATAAAATCACATCTTCACAGGCATTATTATTCAAATGGAACCAGGGGGGACCATTTTTGATGGCTTTTTTTAGACATTAAAATTCAATTCAAGGGATATTTTTTACTCTTTAAAATTAACGAGCTGAAAGCCACCAGGTGGCCGGTGAGCCCGAGGCAAAGTTGGTTGATGCAGCGAAGCCCCCAACACGCAGGGCGAGCGGGTGGTGCCCACGGGAGCCTGGAGTTGCTGCTGCAGCTGGGACGGGTCAGAGCTCTACAGCTGCCGTCCTGAGGGCATCGCGGACAGCAGGACCTTGGTCACTCTGGGCGGCTCCTTTCCCATAGTTCCGGAGGCTGCAAATCCCAGATCTGGTGCCAGCGTGGGCAGCTCCTGGCGAGGGCTCTCCTCCCAGCTTGCAGACGGCCGCCTGCTTGCCGTTTCCTCACACGGCAGTGGAAGCTTGACCCTCATGACCCCATCCATCTAACCCTAATCACTTCCCGAAGGCTCCACCTCCCAATACCATCGCGTTGGGGGTGAGGGTTTCAACATAGGAATTTTGGGAGGACACAGTCCAGGCCAGACAGAGCTCCTGGTCTTATTTCAGAAATTCATGTCCATTCTGAAGTTCTCCACACCCAGAGTGGTGAGGCCAGAACAGGGCTGGGACACCCTGAAATGACCCGACATGAAATCGGGTGTGTGTTTATGTAGTGAAACATGCCTACTGCACCCGCGTTACCCTATCAAGGGCTGAGGATGAAACACACTGAGAGACAGGATGACCTCATGCTAATTAGACTTTAATTAACGCACGTCACTCCAGGGGAGGCGCTGAGTTAGCCGCTAAGGTGCCATCGCTGAGTCAGAACTGCCTTAAGGCAAGATGGTTCTGCTTTTCTGTTTTCTTTCAGTCTTTTTGTTTTTAGCAGTTTGATGTGTCCCAAGGGTTAACTCTGGGTTCTTTGGAAATGTCACATTTAGCCATCAGATGCGTGTTTTCATGGCTGTGTGTCCCACTGTGGTTTTTTGCCCCCAATGTTGGTAATAATCACATAGTTTTGTGGGTGTGGTGATATCTGCAAAGGTGTTTTACCGAGGACTTAAATAACAGAGTACAAAGTACACCCGGTCAGTTATGGAAGGAGAAAACGAGAGGGTCTTCCCTCTCCTGTCTACACCACCTGCTTTGCCAACCTCTCTCACTAATTTCTTCTTCGTTTATTAAATTTTTATTGCATTTTGCATTGTAATGCCTGACATTGCAGTGTATTGTATTTTTATTGTGTTTACCACGTATCGAGCTCTGTGCTGGTTCCTAGTTAGCACGATTATTCTCTGACACCATTAGCTACACGGGAAAGAGGTAAAAAGGGATAAAAACAACTTAAAATATTTATTTGTATTATGCACGTGCCGTAGTTATTCACAGGGACTTTGGCCTCGTCAGAGCCACGGAACAAAGTCACGCCCTGCACACTGTGGGCCGGAGTGTTCCTGAACTTGCCAGTCAAGTTTGATACAGACCGATGTTTGACAATTAGAAATAGTTCTTTTTTCTTATAACGAATATAGTATATGTTTATTGCAAAAAGTCCCCCAAATTATAATTTCTCTAATCACAAATTGCTATGATGTCTTCGTTGTACGATGTACATCTGATGCTTCCGTACCTAAGCATATGTGCTAAAATAGGGACCATATGTTCAATTTCGAACCTCTTTTTTTTCGCGTCTAACAATATACTGTATCCATGTTTTTGTGACAGTTATTCTTTGACACCATCGGCTGTTGGGTGTCGTGTTCCATCACACGAATATGCAACACTTGCCCTCATTTAACACTTCAGTTGGTTACACTTTTTCTGTTATAAATTCTGGAATGAAATCCTCATCGTGCACTTCTATTTATTACCTTGGGACAAATTCTTAGAATTTTCATGCAACTTTGGGGTTTTTGACAAGCTTCCTCCCTTTAGCCCTGAGTAACCACCCTGTCCCTGGAAGGGAGATGTGGCTTTCTGCTCTTTCTGGCTGCTGACGTTGCCTTTTCTTCATCTGTACCAAATTTAGTGGACCGAAAATAATTTCTCATTATTTTATTTTGTGTTTGCTTGCTTTCCAAGGCTGAATATTTTTTCCCGAGCCTATTCATCATTTGCATTTCTTCTTTTGCAATTTGCCTTTTTAATTTCATTGCCTTTTGATGTGTTGGTTAGTTGGTAGCTTTATTATTTATTTCTAAGTCGCAGTGGCTGAGGACGTTCCCTGGGGTAAGTGCCTTGGGAGCTCTGCAGCCCTGGCTTCTGAGGAAACCACCTGCGGCAGATGCTGTGGGCGGGTTGATCGGGAAGCAGGTTTGGACAGCAGGTGCCCCGCTGAGAAAAGCCAGGGGTCGGGAGGACGGGTAGACCCAGCAAACCTGAGGACAGAGCCGGTGACCATTTTGCAACACGCCCCGTCTTTACGCTCTCTGAGCAGAAGCTTCCGTCCTGTGCTGCGGATTCCTTTTTCTCTGTTGGTGCTTCACCTGCGTGCGCTTCGCGTGTGACACGGCTGTCAGGCTGCTACGGAGTCAGGCTTTGTCCCTTCCCGTCTCCCTGCCAGACTGCACGAGTGCCCCTCGGGTCCTGTTTGATTCCTGGATGATTTCTGACGACAACCGTCAATTCCGACGCTCTTTCAGACGTGCTGCTGAAGGAGTCCAAGTGGACCAAGATGTTCTTCGGGGAGGGCCAGGCCTCCCTGTCCTTCAGCCACCTGAACAAGGATGACGAGGGGCTGTACACGCTGAGGATCGTGTCGAGAGGCGGCGTCAGCGAGCACAGCGCCTTCCTGTTTGTGAGAGGTGCGGCTTGCGGGGGGCGTGGGTGCGTGGCGGGCAGAGGGTGTCGGGGAGGCAGCAAGGAGGTTTGGAGACGTCTCTGCTCTTTGGGGGCTGCCTGGCACGAGGTAGACACTCCCCAGGGCACAAGCCCACCTGGCGCGTCCGGCCAGTGAGCGGATGAAACAATTAGACAGGATCTGGAGATCAGAATCATCATTTCTTTCTCTCTAATCACTCATAAAGCCATTAGCGTTTACAAAGTGAGTCCTGAGAGTGAATGCACCAGACTTACTCGTTCTCGACGGACTGGAGCCCAGGGTAAGAGGGTCCGGCGCAGAGAGCCAGCCAGGGGGCTGCTTGTGCCTCCCGTGAAGGCCCCATTCCCGCCGGGCTTTGGCTGGGAGAGAGAGACCGCGATGACCACACCTGCTCCTGTTACTGTCACCGCCAACTCCAATTACATTTGCATTTAAGACCATCATGCCAAGGGCAGCCAGTAATTCCTGGATGCTTTAGGCAACATGCTCAGCATCCTACATGTATTTAATCCTCGCAACAGACCCATGGAGAAGTTTCTATCAATCCCCTTTTATGAAAAGAAAAACAAAATGCATGCTATACCACCAGGCAGCGTTAGGCATTTTACACATACGTGTGTATCTATAGGCATATGGTTGTGTGTATGTGTATAAATGTGTATTTAACATAATTCTCTGGGACTTTATATTTTAAATGTTCAGTGTATTAACTTGCTAAGGGGCTTTATTGGTCTTCAGTGCAGCTGTCATTAAAACTTGAAAACAAAACCTAATTGCATTACGATCATTAATAGGCTGTGAAATGAACAGAGTATTGACCCAAACGTTTGCTCACACCTTGCAGAAAAAAAAAATGAAGTCTCCAAATTTTCTAGGGATTTTGAAATATAAGAGGGTCGAAGTAATATTTCTCAGGCATTAAAAAGGCCAAATTATTATTAATATTGTTTCATCAGTGAATTTTTGACAAAGTTCTATTATGCCACAAATGTAACCAAGAGAAGGCGAACTGTGATTGGGACCCACTGATGGGAAATCGTAGACTTGAGTGTTTTATAGAGGATTCAATGTTTTGAGGTTTTTTTAAACTCATAAATAGATTTATATTCCTTGTCACCAATCTTGTCACCAGGGTCAAAGAACATTCTAGTCATTGGAACACAGGATTAGACAGCGGATTGTCGCGCGGACGGGGTTTGGGTTGGAGGAGCCACGGGCAGGCTTTGGAGGGTCCCCACCTTTAAGTGACTGCAAACGTGTCTCTTCTCTCCCCCGACCCCAGACGCTGACCCTCTGGTCACTGGCGCCCCCGGAGCACCCATGGACCTGCAGTGCCACGACGCCAACCGAGACTATGTCATTGTGACCTGGAAGCCTCCCAACACGACCACCGAGAGCCCCGTCATCGGCTATTTCATCGACCGGTGAGTACCCAGCATCCTCCCGGGATGGGGGTGTCCTGAAATGAGTGTTGTCACGGACGACAGGTGGGGATGTTTGTTACACGCAAGCTCGATTCTCTAGGTGATTGCTAGTTGGTCATTGGCGATGATTGCCGGATAGGCTGAGCCCAGCGTCCTACGTGGGGCTTCTTTCTGCTGAAATCGGGGTCTTGTTTGCCTGTTCCACACCCAACAACAAGTCCCGCTCTGTGCGGCACGCTCTGACCCGGTGTCCAGGTTCTGCAGGGGGTGCCCCGTGCCACCGAGGGCTCCGTCTAGCAGGTTCCATGTTCAGGACTGTTCCTTGCTCCCCAAGGGTGTCAGGACGCTGGCTCCTTCGTTCCCAAGTCTGTTCTTTTGTCTATCAAGTTGTAAGATTTTCTTTTTGTTGCCAAGTAAAAAATATTGGCACCTGAAAGTACTAAAGATTGGAATTTCTCTTTGAATTAATGACTTAAATTGAGATCGTTGCTACACCCAATGGGGTTTTGAGTCTCTGGTTGTCTGTTACTTGGTATGGTGCCCAGAGCCTGGGAGAAAACTCAGCAAAGCCATGGAATTTGTTGGATTTGTAATTTATGCCTCAAATATAAATTTCCATTATTGGAAGAAATTATAGTTAAAGAAATGAATTTAGAGGTGAGACAGAAGTTATGAGAGACGGTTCCTGGCAGGAATCTAAGATTTTATGCACAGAACACAGTAAAATAAGGTGGTTATTTCAGGGGAAAAAAAATCAACTGGCTTGTGAGGTTG
>RJWJ010005949.1:0-65231 GCA_004363605.1 Indri indri
AAAAAAAAAAAAAAAAAAAAAAAAAAAAAAAAAAACTGGATCGTTAAGCTTACTTTTAAAACAACCATTTAGTGGTGGATGTAAAAAGAGTATAACTGCCTTGATGTTGTTGTTCTGTTTTATTTTAGCTTTTTATTTTGAAGAATTTTTCTGGGTCCTAACATGACTGAAGACGCAAGACAAAAAATATGCAAGATCTTCATAAATTCCTTGTACATTTCTAAACTTAAAATTTAAAGTTTTAAAGCTGTGAGACATCCATACAATGGACTATCAATCAGCAACTAAGAGAAATAAGTTCTTGATACACACAATAAATTAAGTGACACTCAAACGCATTATGCTAAGCGAAAGAAGTAGGACCCAGGCTGGGCGGTGGCTCACGCCTGTAATCCTAGCACTCTGGGGAGGTTGAGGCAGGTGGATCGTTTGAGCTCATGAGTTCGAGACCAGCCTGAGCAAGAGTGAGACCCCGTCTCTACTAAAAAAAATAGAAAGAAATTAGCTGGACTACTAAAAATATATACAGAAAAAATTGGCTGGGCGTGGTAGCACATCCCTGTAGTCCCAGCTACTCGGGAGGCTGAGGCAGGAGGATCGCTTGAGCCCAGGAGTTTGAGGTTGCTGTGAGCTAGGCTGATGCCATGGCACTCTAGCCCGGGCAACAGGGCAAGACTCTGTCTCAAAAATAAATAAATGAACAAATAAATTAATTACACTAAATAAAAAAATAAAGCCAGACCCAAAAGGCTACAGACTTATCTGGGGGGCCCAACAAGCCTCCCTGACAGTGTTAGTCCTTCTGGATGTGGCGGCTGCTGTACCTGATCCTCTCTCTGGTGAAAGGGATGGTCTCGTTGTCTTTCTTCCAGTAGAACACCGGCGGGGGCATGCCTATCACACGGCACTCCAGTCTCACCGGGTGGCCTTCGGGAACCCCGCAATTCTGCAGTTTCTCCAGGATCACAGGCGCTTTCTTCACCTCTTTGGCTGAACAAGAGAAAGATCATTCTCATTTGAATAGTAACTCCTTGAGGTTCGTGCCTCAAACTCACCGCAGCTGTGGAATTTAGCAGAGTGGGCACGCACCCGTCAGACTCTCATGCCTCTTAGTGAGGGTCACTACCTTGATGAAAGCTCCACAAAGGTTAATAAAGAAAGGGGGCCACCATCTCTGCACATCCCATGATAGACGGCGCTGGAGGATTGGGATCGCATGCACCGGATGCCAGTGCTAGGACTGGTTTCTTTTACTGCTTAACAGTAAATTTTCAGAAACAATATACTCTATGTACTGAAATAGATCTTTTTTTTTTGTTTTGGAGGAGTTTATTTCGTAGGAGATATATTAATTTTCCCTCAACTTTTTATTTTGAAAAATCTCACACCTACGGAATCATGCTATTTTTTTTTTTTTTAAAAAAACATAAGATTGTGCTTCCCAAGGAGGCTTTATTTGACCAGAACAAATTTAAAGAAAGATACCTCATGTCTCAGGGTTTCAAAGTCTCTATTTAGCAAAATAGTGGAAAAAAGGTAAAAGCCTGAAATCAATGTGTCCTTGCAGAGTTTTCCCTACTCTGTTGGGAAGAAGAAAGTAAGAGCGTGAAAAGGAAAAAGGTATACAGGGCACACGGCCACTAGCCTGGGAGAGAGGATTAGCATGCTGAAGCCACCCTGATCCTCTTCAAGGGCCACACAGACAGCAGGAGAAAGCCCAGCACCAGAATGTCTGCATTTTGAAATTTAATTCTTGCTGGGCTACTGCCCTGCAGGGTTGGCACCACCCAGGTGACAATGTCTCATCGTCTTTATCTATAGGCATTACAGTGTTTTGTTCGCATCATCTTATAAAGTTTTATCTGTTTAGTTATTGATTCAACACGTGTTGAGCATCTTCCATGTTCCAGCCACTGGGATACACAGAAGAGCAAGCTCAGCATCTCTTCAGGGAGGCAAAGAAGTAAACAATTACACAGAAGGCTCTAAGTACTCTCTGAATCTCTCCTTTTCTAAGTGCCAGGGAAACACAGAGGAGGCTTTCTTTGGCCAGAACAAATTTAGGAAGGAGCAGTTGTGTCCGTGGATCTGCTGTGCCTGGACGGTGACATTCTGAGTCAGGCCTTAGAGAGTGAGTAGGAGGTTGCTAGGCAGAGAAGGGCATTCCAGGGAGGGGGACCATTGGTGCAAAGGCATGAAAGCTTAGGGGGAAACAAAAGAGCCTGGTATGTTCCAGGAATAATGGACTGTAGGGCAAATGACCAGAATTTAGTGACAGTCAATTGATTGGTTAATTAACTATTACAATGGCTCCCATCTATTGCATGAGTAATATGCAAAAGGTACCACATTACGTGTTTAGATTACCCATGTCTTTGAAACCAGCGTAGGCAATATGGCCCTTACCACAGTGAAAGGGAAACAGATCGAACTCAGTGGGGCAAAGGACTAAGGAATCCTGCCAGAAGCTCTGCATGTTTGGGCAATAACGTTGGATGGAGTTATGTTCAGGGGTTCCAGCAGCAAACCTTACCTACTACAGAGAGCTCCAGACTAAAAGAATTCTGCCCGGTTTTGTTGGTAGCAACGCACGTATAGGTCCCCGCATCGCGTTGAGTGAGCGGGTCGATGAGCAGGGAGTGGACTCCAGTTTCCCTGACCAGCATCTTGTGGGAGGCGTCTGGTAGCACAGGTTGGCCATTGAGCAGCCACGTCAGCTCAGGGGGCGGTAAGCCACTCACCTAATAAACAACAGGACAGCTGAGGCAAATGGCAGACTGATGACAGGCAGATTTATTTGGTGGCTGAATTCTTCATCCTTGTTTGGCACCAAATATATAGTGAGAGAAAACACCGGGTGGTGAGAAACCTCTCCGTAGGGGCATCAGGAGAAAGAGGGGTCTGAATGAATGGTTGCATGAACTTGAACTGTGTTGGTATTTTGACCCCAATTCAGGTCACGATTAACCTATTTGAGTATATTCTCGAACCGAGTAAATGAGAATTAAAAAGCTAAATGGATAGTTAAAATAGGCTTGCAGTATCAACTTCAGAAAGGATATATAGCTTATATAAGCAAGAGGTAGCCAAGAGAAAGGCCAGTGTTCTCAAACTTTGCTGCATATTATAACCACGTGGGAAATGTTTAAAAATCCCTATGCTCACTCACCACATTAAATCAGAATTTCTGGGGCCAGGACCCAGCCATTGGAATCTTTTAGAGTTTGGGGAGGGGGGAATAACGGTCAACCTGAATATTATTTAGGCAGCCATGGGGAGAGTAAGAACCACCTACTGAAGTGGGCTCTTTATGAATGCTTAACCTCACACCTCCACTAATTTGCATCTAAGTCTTCCATAGCATCCTATATCTTTGGGGCAGAAAGGGTGACGTAAGTCGCTCTTCAGACTGAGAGATATCTACATTGCACACTAAAGCCTAGTTGAAAAATTAGAATGAGAATAGATAAGGGTGATGGAGGTTGGTTATTATGAGAAACTAGCTTCTGCTCTTATAAACTGCCTTGGAGCCATCTTTTCATGACTACAATTTTTTAAAAGGCTGCACCTCGGCCAGGCGAAGTGGCTCATGCCTGTAATTGTAGCACTCTGGGAGGCTGAGGCAGGAGGATCCCTTGAGCTCAGAAGCTCGAGACCAGCCCGAGCAAGAGCGAGACCCCGTCTCCACTAAAAATAGAAAAAAAATAGCTGGGCAACTAAAAATAGAGAAAAAAAAAATTAGCCAGGTGTGGTGGTGCATGCCTGTAGTCCCAGCTACTTGGGAGGCTGAGGCAAGAGGATTGTTTGAGGCCAGGAGTTTGAGGTTGCTGTGAGCTAGGCTGACCCCATGGCACTCTAGCCAGGGTAACAGAGCCAGACTCTGTCTCAAAAAAAAAAAAAAAAGGGCTACACCTCACAATAGTTCAAGGATGCAAAAATCACACTTTTGGCTTTATATTAACAGTAACAAAGGCTTTCCAGGCACCATATGGAAAATGTCAGAATTACAGTGGTCCCCCCTTATCTGAGGTTTTAGTTATTTGAGGTCAACCATAGTCTGAAGATATTAAATGGAAAATGCCAGAAATAAATAATTCATAAGTTTTAAATTTTGAACCATTCAGAGTAGTGTGATGAAATCTCTTACCATCCCACCCAGGACAGGAATCATCTCTTTGTCCAGCATATCCACGCTGTCTACACTACCCACTCATTGGTCACTTACTAGCCATCTCGGTTATCAAATTGAAGAAACATACTATATGTAAGGTTCAGTATTACCTATTGTTTCAGGCATCTACTGGGGGGTGTGGAACATATACCCCTTGGATAAAGGGGGACTACTGTATGCCACCTCTTTGGTTATCTTCTAAAAACACAGTTAACTTGATACAATACCAATGTAATTTTTATTAAGATATAAAACTTTAAAAGTTTCATAAAATAATTTTTTCTGATATTAAATGCTCCAAAAGAGCCTTATGGTGGGGGGGGAAGTGATCTCTCCTTTCCCCATCCCATCTTCCCCTGAAAAAGAAATACTACAAAACAAAGATAATCAAAAAGAAATGCAAATAAATGCAAAATATGAACAGATCTGGAGCCAAGGATGAATGCTGAAGTCTACCTTACAGTCCAGTCGACAGAGGCGCCCCTCATGAGCTACCATATCCCCAGGAGCCTGCAGGAAATGTGGTCGGAAAAAGCGTTCCTGTAGGGGCTCTTTGTCTTTTTCTTGAACTCGGGACCTTCCCCTATAATAACGAGCATGTTCAGGTTCAGGCGTTAAACATAGAAATCAACTTATAAACTTATAACCACAAGAATTTAGTCATGGCTATAGGACCTGGAGAATGGATTTTTTTTTTTTTTTTTTTTTTTTAGGGAGAAAGGGATTGTGGACCATCAGCAAATAATAAATAATAAACAATGGTGTGGAGCTGATGTAAAACACAAAGTGGTGAGCATCTCATACACTGTAGGATTACCTCGGGAGATCTGTAATCAAACAAACAGGCTTTAGCTTCTTTCTCTCTGAAGTCATTCTGGGTTAAGTGGCTCAGCTCCCCTTGCTCTGGGTTTGAACAGTTGTTCAAAAGTCATCAAAATAAACAAATAAATCAGTATTCAATCTGAATCTCATATGAGAGCCAAAAGAGAAGTCTTGTTTATTACCCAGAGCAAGGCAGCTGCAATCACTATGTCTTTGAGTAATAAAATTTAACCTGGCTATAAATTATGGCAGACCATTAAAGATGACCATGAACTTAAACTGGATAAACTGACCAACAGTAACAGCTGTTATTAAAAGAAAAAAAAAAAAAGGAGGAGAAGAAGAAGGTATAGTTGCAACCGTGGTGAAATACTGTATCTGAAACATGGGACACTATTTTTGTTCCTTTAGTAAGTCACATTTAATTCATCTGTGTCAGCAGCTATGGAATGCTTTGCTAAGACTTTGTGGCACCATAAGATTCCAGAGGAAAGCCAGGCTCTTTCTTTTTAGCGATTAGTAAAATCAGAGAGAAAGAAAACCAGTTGTTTCATTGGAGAGAACAGCAACAACAAAAATATTCCATCCATATACATGTAATCATTAAGGTTTCTGTTTTATTAAACAAAAGACGGTAATTTAATTCAAAGGGTCTGATTTGTATATTATCTGTTCAGGTGCTACTGAAGGTTACAAATTTTGAACCATTAAAAGTGGTGCTTCTTGGCTGGGCGCAGTGGCTCACGCCTGTAATCCTAGCACTCTGGGAGGCCGAGGTGGGTGGATCATTTGAGCTCAGGAGTTCGAAACCAGCCTGAGCAAGAGCGAGACCCCGTCTCTACTAAAAATAGAAAGAAATTAATTGGGCAACTAAAACTATATAGAAAAAATTAGCCGGGCATGGTGGCACATGCCTGTCGTCCCAGCTACTTGGGCGGCTGAGGCAGAAGGATTGCTTGAGCCCAGGACTTTGAGGTTGCTGTGAGCTAGGCTGATAACACAGCACTCTAGCCCACGCAAAAGAGTGAGACTCTGTCTCAAAAAAAAAAAAAAAAAAAAGTGGTGCTTCTTAAACTTCAGTGTGCTTGTGAACCACCTGGGGATTTTGTTAAAATGCAGATTCTGATTCAGTAGATCTGGGGTGGGGCCTGGAGGTATTTCCAACAAGCTCCCAGGTGATGCTGATGCTGCAGGTGGAGGTTACGATTTGTAGATCCAATACTTTGGTGCTCATTGGGGGCGGGGGGTAGGCCTAGTGCCTGGGAGGGGCCCAGAGGAGGGGGATTCGTACCATCCTTACCTGTGAGACTGACCAGAGGGGCTTAGCCGACTGCGAATGGGCAAACTCTGTACCATCAAGTGGCCAGAACAGCTGATTCTCCCCTGAAAAACAGAAAGTGAACAAGATTAAAATAAGAAGAAACCCACATTTTTAAAATGTATGTAAATTTTTCCAGACCAGAACATTATGAAACTTTTGGCTAACTAGTATGAGTTTTTCTTCAGGGGGGATGACTAAAAACAATATAATATGGCTTCTTTCATCACTGTTAATATTCCAGGGGGAGAGATTTTTAAGAGTATTGTAATGACTTTCATTTTTAAGCTGAGAAATGAACAGCACAAATGTAAAAGAATTTGAATTCTTATGTACTTAACATTATTTGCAACCACAATGCAGAGAGCATGGCCAATTTTTTTTTTATATTTCCCTCAATAAAGATTCTTCAAAACTAAGATTTCAATAGGAAGAGTGGATGAGAGTAGAAATTAAAGTTCTGTACTTCCTATTCAAATAGTAATTGAAGATATTTATTCTGCCATATCTTTTAGGGGAATTTTAAGACGGCCTCATTCAGAAAAGGAAAGTGGAAGATTATGGACTTCCAACTTTAAAAAACAAAATAATCAAAAAAGAGGACATTATGAGTTTGAGGGACATTCAGAAGGCTTTACAAAGTAATTTGCCTATTTTCTAAAGAACAAAAATGACAGATCGTTCTTTGATAGAATGATTTATTGACTGTAAGAGAGTCATGAGTTGATAAATGTAAGATACAGCCCCACAGGCCTGGGAGGTATGCAGAGTGAAGAGACAGTACAAATGTCCCTTGACAAAGGCTGAAGGATTGAGTGACCCATCAGCGGCTAACTAGTCTTTTAAATTGTGATGCTGTGCTCTAGTTACACACAATCACAATGCTTCTCATTCATTTTCCACAGCAATCCTCAGTAACTCGCACTTCTCAGGGTCTCATTCACAAGACATCAACCGCTCTTTCCTCAGAGTGCAGCACAGCGCAGAACCCTGCGTCTCCACCTGGGGGTTGGCTGCCATGATGGTGTAGTTGCCATCGTCATCACTGGTGGTGGATTCAATGTGCAGACAACATGTCCCGTCTCCTTCTCGCCTCATTTTGCAGTGCTCATTTCTCTTAGAAATCTGCTTCCCATCTTTGAACCAGTAAACCTGAGATGAAAGATAATCAAGGAGAATATACACTGTTCCATGTTCATCATCTTTAGAGGATAATGTTGTAGGGAGTAGAGTGAGGTGAAGGCCAATTGCCACCTCTACAATAAGTGACCCACCCCTTACAAAGCACTTGGAAAAAAAGTTATAAAACATATTCAAAATGATGGTATAATATGCCCCTCCACTTGCACCTATACAGTCTTTAAGCAAAAAATCCAATATAATTTAGGACTAAGGGCTTTTGACTGCTATTTGTTCTTCATAATTAGTTGAAAAGCCACCCTAAGGGCAAGATGTGTCTTAAGAAGCAAAATAATGAAAAGCAGGTGCCTAGATCTTTTCCCATTACCCTATTTACAAGCTCAAGTCTCCTGCAGTTGCAGATCTCAGCACCTAGAATAGCTCACTTTGCTTGAAAGGATAGTATGGTTTGTTATACTAAGTGGAATGAGGCTAGGATTAACTTGCTAAATTTCTCATCTAGCCAAAATTTAAATACATATATTTTCATGTTTAGTTTTACATGCATCAAGGAGATCTCTCAAAGACAGAGAAGATAAAGTACTGGTTGCAGCTGCCCTCCTCTGCTTTTCCTGGTAACCTACCCATAAATGATAACACCCTGCTAATGTTTATGAAAGTAGAGCGGAGAGCCATCCCCTGCCACAGCCTCACCAGGTGTAAATCCTTCCCTCTGCTGACTGCCAAAAAATCTGGTGACTCATAAGATTTTTCAGCAGCCAGTGATAATGATATGACATTTTTGGCATTTACCAACCTAATAGTAATGATACAAATATAGCTCGCTTTGTGCAACAACAGACACCCTGTGGATATTCAATAGATATTAAATAGAAAAATAACAATTTGGTGAGTCTGATGTCTAAGAGAGTCAATTGCCCAAATATACCATCATGACTAAGAAATTTATTTTAGACTTTTATTAAAATTCTAACTTACCCATAGTCTGATTTCTTTTTGGCCTATTCGATGATTCTATTCCTGATGGTCTTTTTTTTAGTCGAATTATCTGGGCTTTGCTAATTTTATTTTTTTCTAATTTTTTTTTTTAATAGAGACAAGGTCTCACTCTTTCTCAGGCTGGTCTTGAACTCCTGAGCTCAAGCAATCCTCCCACCTCGGCCTCTCAGAATGCTAGGATTACAGGCGGTAGCCACCAGGCCTGGCCAACGCTTTGCTAATTTTCTAGTATTGGTTTTCATTCCCTCTATAGATACTTCACTAGGGTCTGATAAGACTTTCTTACTAAGAGGGAAGTGTATAGCAATGAACATCTACATCAAAAAAAAAAAAAAGACTCCAAATAAACAACCTAGTGATGCGTCTAAAGGAACTAGAAAAGTAAGAACAAACCAAACCCCAAATTAGTATGAAAGAAATAATAAAGATCAGAGCAGAAATAAATGAAATTGAGACCAAAAATATTCAAAAGATCAACAAGAAGTTGGTTTTTTGAAAGGGTAAACAAAATTGACAAACTTTTTGCTAGACTAACTTAAAAAAGAGAGAGAGAAGACCCAAATAAAAATCAGAGATGAAAAAAGGAAACATTACAACAGATACTTCAGAAATACAAAGGATCGTTAGAGACTATTATGAACAGCTATACTCCAACGAGTATAAAACGAGTTGGAAAACCTAGAAAAAGTGGATAATTTCCTGGACACATACAGCCTACCAAGATTGAACCATGAAGAAATACAAAACCTGAATAGATCAATAACGAGTGACAAGACTGAAGCAGTAATAAAAAGTCTCCTATCAAAGAAAAGCCCAGGACCTGATGGATTCACTGCTGAATTTTACCAAACACTTAAAAAAGAACCAATACCAATTCTACTTAAAGTATTTCAAAAAATTAAAGAGGAGGGAATACTTCCAAGCTCATTACACGAAGCCAGCATTACCCTGATACCCAAACCAAAGACACAACAAAAAAAGAAAACTACAGGTCAATAACCCTGATGAACATGGGTGAAAAAATCCTCAACAAAATATTAATACTAGCAAACAGAATTCAACAACACTTAAAAAGATCATTCACCATGATCAGGTAAGATTTGTCCCAACTATGAAAAGATGGTTCAACATATGCAAATCAATAAACATGATACATCACATCAACAGTATCAAGGACAAAAATCATATAATAATTTTAATAAATGCTGAAAAAACATTCCATAAAATTCAACATCCCTTCTTGATAAAAACTTTCAACAAATTGGATGTAGAAGGAACATACCTCAACACAATAAAGACCAAATATGACAAACAAACAGCTAAAATCATACTGACTAGAGAAAAATTGAAAGCCTTTACACTAAGATCAAGAACAAGACAAGGATACCCACTTTCACCACTTTTATTCAACTAACACTGGAAGTCCTAGCCAGAGTAATTAGGGAAGAGAAAGAAAGAAAGGGCATCCAAATCGAAAAGAAGAAGTTGATTATCTTTGTTTGCAGATGACATGATGATCTTATATTTAGAAAAACCTAAAGACTCCATAAAAAAACTCTGAGAACTGATAAATGAATGTAGTAAAGTTGCAGGATACAAAATCAACATACAAAAATCAGTAGCATTTCTATACACTAACAGTGATCATCTGAAAAAGAAATCAAGAAAGCAATCACATTTACAACAGCTACAAAAATAACAAAATACCTAGGAATAAATTTAACCAAAGATGTGAAAGATTTCTACTAGGAAAACTATAAAACACTGATGAAAGAAATGGAAGAGGACATATAAAAAAATGAAAAGATATCCCATGTTCAAGAATTCAAAGAATTAATATTGTTGAAACGCCTGTACTACCCAAAGTGATCTATAAATTCAATCCAATACCTATCAAAATACCAATGACATTCTTCACAGAAATAGAGAAAACAATCCTAAAATTCATATGGAATCACAAAAGACCATGAACAGCTAAAGCGATCCTCAGCAAAAAGAACAAAGCTTGGAGGCATCACACTACCCGATTTCGGATTATACTACAAAGGTATAGTAACCAAAATAGTATGGTACTGGCATAAAAACAAACACATGGGCCAATGGAACAACATAGAGAATCCAGAAATAAATCCATGCTCTTACACCCAACTCATTTTCAACAAAGTCGCCAAGCCCGTACATTGGGAAAGGACAGTCTTTTTAACACATGGTGCTTCCAAAACTGGATATCCACATGCAGAAGAATGCAACTAGATACCTATCTTTCACCATATGCAAAAATCAACTCAAAATGGATTAAAAACTTAAGGGTAAGACCTGAAACTATGAGACTACTAAAAGAAAATATTGGGGAAATGCTACGGGACATTGGTCTGGAAACTTTTTTGGTAAGACCTTAAAAGCACAGGCAACAAAAGCAAAAATAGACAAATGGGATTACATCAGACTAAAAAGTTTCTGCACAGCAAAGGAAACAATTAACAAAGCAAAGAGACAACCTACAGAATGGGAGAAAATATTCGCAAACTATCCTTCCAACAAGGAATTAACAACCAGAAGATATAAGGAATAACTCAAATAGCATATAACTCAATAGCATAAAACAAATAATCTGTTAAAAAATGGGCAAAAGACCTGAATAGACATTTCTCAAAAGCAGACATACAAATGACCAACAGGTATATGAAAAAATGCTCAACATCACTAATCATCAGGGAAATGCAAATCAAAAACCACAATGAATATCATCTCATTCCAGATAGAATGGCTATTATCAAAAAGACAATAACAAATGCTGGTGAGGATGTAGAGAAAGGGGAATGCTCATACTCTGTTGGTACTCTCATGTTTATTGCAGCACTGTTCACAATAGCCAAGATATGGAATCAACCTAAGTGTCCATCGACAGATGAACGAATAAAGAAAATGTGGTACATACACAAATGGAATAGTATTCAGCCATAAAAAGAATGAAATCCTGCCATTTGCAGCAGCATGGAGGGAACTGGAGGTCATTATGTTAAGTGAAATAAGCCCAGCACATAAAGACAAATATCACATGTTGGCCGGGCGCGGTGGCTCACGCCTGTAATCCTAGCACTCTGGGAGGCCGAGGTGGGCGGATAGTTTGAGCTCAGGAGTTCGAGACCAGCCTGAGCAAGAGCGAGACCCCCACCTCTACTAAAATTAGAAAGAAATTAATCGGCCAACTAAAAATATATAGAAAAAATTAGCCGGGCATGGTGGCACATGCCTGTAGTCTCAGCTACTCGGGAGGCTGAGGCAGAAGGATCACTTGAGCCCAGGACTTTGAGGTTGCTGTGAGCTAGGCTGATGCCACGGCATTCACTCTAGCCTGGGCAAAAGAGTGAGACTCGGTTTACAAAAAAAAAAAAAAAAATCACATGTTTTCACTCATATGTAGGAGCTAAAAAAATTGATCTCATGGAGGTAGCGAGTAGAATGGTGGTTGCCAGAGGCTGGGAAAGGTAGGGAAGAGAAGGAGATGAAGAGATATGGCTAATGGGTACAAACATACAGTTAGATAGAAGGAATAAGTTCTAGTATTTGATAGTACAATAGAGAAATTATAGTTCAAAATTTATTGTATATTTCAAAATAGCTAGAAGAGAAATTGTAATGTTCCCAACACAAAGAAAAGGTAAATGTTTGAGATGATGGATATTCCAATTGCCCTGTTTTAATCATCACACATTGTATGCATGGATCAAAAAATATCACATATACCCCAAGAGTATATATATAATTATGACACAATCAATAAAAAATGCAAAAAAAAAAAAGGAAGAAAAAAGTGTAAAAAAAAAGACCTTCTTTGCTGGGTGCAGTGGCTCATGCCTGTAATCCTAGCACTCTGGGAGGCCGAGGCAGGTGGATCGTTCGAGCTCAGGAGTTCGAGACCAGCCTGAGCAAGAGCGAGACCCTGTCTCTACTAAAGAAATAGAAAGAAATTAGCAGACAACTAAAAATATATATATAAATATTAGCCGGGCATGGTGGCGCATGCCTGTAGCCCCAGCTACTCAGGAGGCTGAGGCAAGAGGATCCCTTGAGCCCAGGAGTTTGAGGTTGCTGTGAGCTAGGCTGACGCCATGGCACTCTAGCCTGGGCAACAGAGTGAGACTCCGTCTCAAAAAAAGAAAAAGACTTTCTTGAAGACACTGTCTATTGTTTCATGTTGTTGGTTGGCCAATTGGCTGGTCATCATCCCCTACCTTCGGAACGGGTATCCCAACAATTTTGCAGGTGAATGTGACTGGAGAGCCTTCTGTGACCCGGAAGTGCTTGAGTCTTTTGTCGAAGACAGGAGCAATACACTTGCCCGTGGGGATCTCGTCATGTTGGATTTCATCATCTGATTCATCAACAGGAGTTCGTTCCAAGCGAAACTCTATTTCATTCATCAGCCTCTGCTCAAAGCTTGAAATTTTGTACTCCTGTCAAAGTGACAAATATGCTTTAATTTCAATTTGTATATGGTGACGAAGAACATGTCCATCAGTGTAATTGAGGATGCAACTTTTTAAGATTCAGATGTTAGATATACACCATGGAATTCCAATAAACCAGGCATGTTCTATTTCTAGTTTCTCACCATGGAGCACTAAAGGAAACTTCTTTCTACAGTGTCTCTAATACCACATTGCCTTAGTGAATCCTGATTCCTGACCTTGAGCCTGGAGCCCCAGTAGAATACTGCAGGGAATGGAGCGAAGATGACATATAATTTCCATAACTTCTATTCGTGTTCTTTTCAATATGCAGAACTGTGTATAGAGTTACTTTGGTGAAGCTTTCTGAACTGCATTCTGATACATGCCTGCATCACAACTTCCTGTCTCTCCTGGACATTCCCATCTGTGTACTTGAAGAAAACCTGCCTTGAATAAGTCTCCCTTAATTCCACATGTCCCTTCATTGCATCCTTCTGCTCCCCTCACAACGAACCAACACAATGTGTCAGGGCAGAGGATGTGTCATGGTTCCCGTCATGCACACGCGGGCCACATGCAAGACAAAGCCAATGTGGGGTCAACCTTGGTTCCTCCAGGGTTGGCAAAGGAAGGAACCAGGGACGGAAGTTAGTGAAGTGGCGGAGCAGGGAGCCAAAAAGAGAGAAGCTGCCCATACTTCCCTTCCTGGCTTTAGGTTTGTCACTTGCAGTGGTCCTTGGGGTGTGGGGTCTTATTTTTGAATAAGGATCAGATCGTTGTTTACTATAAGGACAAGAAGTTATGTATTACTGGATCAAGATTGTTATTTTGCAAGAAAGTAACCATGGAACTTGCTAGGAACTAAAAGTGGCCCAAAAGATTTTGAGATCACCTTGCATTTGACATTGCCAGGAGCAGGAGAAGAATTAGCCCCACTGGATAAATTTAAAGGGATAATGGGAGATAATGATAAAATTGCTTTTTAAGAAATACTTGTTTAATGTACCAACTATGCAATATAATGTATAAATTGCAGATGAGCAACAAAATAAGAATACATAGATCGAGGAGTTTCCATGAAAGATTCATTAAATATTTGGGAAGTCCAGCCACAGGAACAAGGAAACTATGCAACTGTATGGTGGGGGTATGTAGCCAGTTGCTAAAACACAGAATCTTTACATCTGAGATGTTAACAAAGATGTACACCTTCCTCAAAGCAGGAATTGATGTTTTTTTTATAGCGCTTTGCAACTAAGAGACAGTTTATCCCCAAAATAACTATTCTTACTACACATAAATCAAAGTTGTCATTTAAGATATGAGTGACATGACTCAGATATCATAAGGAAATTTGCAAACACAAGCAATATGTTTCAGTTAAATTTAAAGGTGCTTTCTGTACTGTTTTGCACAAAGGTTTCACTACCGATCCACTACCAGTGGACGTGCAATTTTAAATTTCCAATACTAAATTTATGCTGTGTTCTCCAGTTTCCCTTGCCTCATCTCCTTTGTGAGTAAAAACAGGAGTTTGTGTGTCAGTTGCTCGCAGCTGACATCTGCACTCAAAGGAAAGAATTTGTTTTCTCTGTAAATCTGGCCTGTATAGTAATCAGATCAATGGTAAATGACCCATCCTTTTCCAGGCTCATAAATTGCATAGAATATCAGTTGCTCTGTGAAAGAAGATGAAAAGCTAAAAATATTTATTTCAGAAGAATATGCCACTTGAAAATATAACCTTTTTTTCCTTTAAAGATAACACTCTTAAGGCTGATAATTCGACAACTTGAAACATTTGATTTCTGGGACACATCTACAGAAAGTTTCTTTAAATTGGAAGAGTTTCTTCAAATTGGTAGAGAGGGTTTTCCTTCTGTTGAGATCCACAGTGTAATGACACCTCTCAATCAGAAATGGCGTTGCCAAGGCATGGACCATGATCCAACACTCACTGCCTGAGTTCACTGCTGGCTGCTTCTACTCTGGGTGCCAAATTTGGGCTTCAGGGGGCCAATAATCAAATAGGATAAAACCAGCTAGAAAACCTGCTCAAAGTATTCCCAACCCTTTCTGGGTATGATGTGTGCTAAAAGAAAGTATTGTGTATTAGAGAAAGTGTTCTCCTTTTTGTTCCAGGGATAGCCAGAGTTTGGAGACAGCAGATGAAATATTCCTAGATAAATTTGAAGGTTGACATACTTTTTACTATTTATTTAATGATCACTCATTGCCTTCAATAGAAATAATCAGTTTTCATAACCTACCCCTTGTCCCTGCTGCCAAATTCTTGGTAAGTACCTACTATGTGCTAAATACTCTTATAGGCACTGAGGATGCAACATTCTTTAAAACATAGACTCTACCTTCAAGGAGGTTGCGTAAAATACTTTTAATCCAAATTTTGTACTTAAGAATAAATAATTACTAAAAGATGCACAGATTTACTTTATACTTAAAAGTTCAGTTAACATTTGCTTAGTTTCAGCATGTTTTTAAAAGTTTTCATCTTTTCAATCAGCTGATTTAAATGAATAGATATCATACTGTGTAGTACCCATAATTAGCTATGATCACAATCAAGTGCGATATTTTCCATAGATATGCAACAAATTCAAACTTTTCTACTTAGTTAAAAGTTTCATTATCCTATCTGAAACTAATGCAAATGCCATAATTGTGTGTTAATTCAGCAAATATTCACTGAGTACCTACTGTGTGCCAGTCATAACAGGGACACAGCAGTGAACAAGATATCCCCTAATCCCAGCCCCCAGGGAGCTCATGGCTGGTGCATTCTGTGTGGGCCCATGGCAGAGGACAAAGGGACACTTCACTATCCCAGCAGTCAGGGTCCTGTAATGCTCAAGGTGGGCAATGTAAAGCCAGTGGCCTTAACAATCTGCAATGTAAGGCCAACGTGGAATTCTTATTAGAAAAGAATGGATGGCGTGACCATTTGCGCACAAAAGAGGATTGTCATAAAGAAAGAGATGAAAGAGGTAAGTCTTAAATAGAGGAAATGACTGAGCAGCTTAGAAAAGGAGATTAGGTGAACAAAAGGCAGAATAAAAACCAGGTACTTATTTTTTTCCCTCTGTCATATAGGGCAGTATCTGGGCACTGCAGAGAGTTTTAAAGAAGCATTAATAAAAAAGTGAGGGGGCAGTGAACAGAATAAAGAGACGGGAAGGTTTCCAGAAAAATGAGGTCGAGGAGGAAAGTTGGAATAAGACATTAGATGGGGGCGGGGGATGAAGATTAGAAATTAACAATCAACACAGTAGTCAACAAAATATTTACTGAGTACAGAACATCATTCTAAGTCACGTGTGAATTAAAATTATTCATCACGAAGGCTCCATTATGTTTTACAATCTTGGGTTCCTTTGACCTCTCAGATTCACCCCACTAACCTAAGCCATTTAGGTTTTGTCGATGTCCCATCAAGAGCTACCAATGAGGAATGGCACCATTCGAAAGAAGAAATGATGCAGCCTACAATTGAGAAATCAGGAAACCTCTCTCTAGGCTTATCCTCAACCCAAAGACACTTCGTTGTCAGTTTAGAAGGCTAAAAATTTTAATAAATATGAGCATCTGAAAGGATGACACCTTTGTATTTCACAAAGTTCTAAGAATCAACACGTTAATTGCTAATTAATATATAAAATGTGTTAGAGGGTAAACGCTGAAATATTACAACAGAGAAATACGAAGTGGTAGAAACGCCACAGAAAACTCATTTTCTAAAATATAATTTATAATTTTGAGTTCTGGGGAGGAAATATTTTCCTAATCAGTAATATTCATTGTTTGAGGACTTCTGATTTATTTTCATGCTCAGTGCAATGTGGTAATGCTAGATCATACAAATGTTCTAGGACAGTTTATTCTTCACTTGCTTAGGACTAAAACAGGGCAAGAGAATCTAGCTTTCTGGGCCTGAAAGTTTTCAAAGCAAAATAAAGCAAAAACGAATGCATATTCTTCAGAAGGAATCATTTGCTCCCACCCCCTCTACATGTGTAGGCTAATTTGGAAATGAGAAAACAGATTATTTTCATTCCTGTGTCTCCAGACTGCAGGTATAAACAACAACCAATACACAGTGCTTCTATCTGATTGTTCTCCGACTGTCTAGTGCTCTTACGCTTTTCTGAGCTAACTTACTCTTAACCTCACTAACGTGGGCCACAATACATTTTAGACAGTTCTTCAAGACATTTTCGCTATCATTTCCCAAGGCAGCAACAGACAAAACAATATCGTAATATTATTTCCCAAAACTTCGTCAGAGTCAACACTGCCAACCGAAGGCAAGCATTCCATCTCAGATAGCTCCTTAGTTTCCTGAATTTCATTATGCAGCATGGATTTCGTTATCTATGGCATAGAATGCAGTTTAAGACCAATTCTGTAATTAACCAACTGTAATAATTCTTAGAATGATAATTCTCAGAAGATTGACACATGTCACAGATATTCAGATGGAGAGGATTGAGATGCTTTTAGAGACTTTCCTTGTTCTGCTATTAGTCCCAAAGTTAATTCATGATGGAGATTTGAGAGAGAGAGTTCTATTGGGTTTATGGCACTCAACTCATGGAAACTTTGTTTGCATGTACTCACATCTCAGGTAATTAGGAGAAAAACCCTTCTTTACCCTAGACTTGGGCAAGGGATTAGCCTGGATCTACCTACAGAGTAACTGTAAAAGTAAAATCCAACAGCTCATGTGCTGGTATCATTTTTAGCGAGTTCTAATTGCTCCCTCTCTGAGTTGTAAACGACATAGGCCGAATACAGCTCTGATTTCAATGACACTTAGAAGAATTAACAACCACATGTGATGACAGAATTACAGGAAAACAAATCTGCATTAAACAGAGCAACATTTATGGGGCTTGAAGGTAGTTGTCGTAAAACAGGAAGAGGCGGCAGAGTTTTAGGGCAAATGTGATAGTGTCCTGGAGACCACAGCTTTAGTTGAAGTTCCACCACTGACTGTTTGATACCTGTGCCTCAGTTTCTCTATCTAGAAGACAGAAGAGAAGTGGCCTTGGTATTTGCCTCCCAGAAATATATGTAATTTGGTGAAATAATATATGAAAAGTATACTCAGTTATAGCAAGTTTAAATATTCTCCTTCTGTTTAATAATTTAAAATCGATTCTTTAAAAGACTTTAAACAGCACATTTTCAAAAGAGCTCACGCAGTAAAAATTTCCCAATATATAACATAATTGCAAAATATTGTATATCCATGGCTCTACTGGAAGTAAGAGGTAGGAACACTAAGGAAAACAGCATATGGTCAGGGAAATCTAGAGCTTTGTTTCCAGAGGTCACTTAGGTCACAAATTCCATAGTATTTGGCATATTGTTTTGACTGAAATTTTGTTATATTTTATCAGTTCCCATCTTGGGGAATAAACAGAGTTAGATCATTAAAATGTGAAGCTACATTAAAAATAACCATTTGATTATCAAAAGCAAAAATAAGTGGTTCAAACAAGAAAATAATCTATCTTTCTTTTGTTTGAATGATGCTCTCATGTGGCTTTTCTCTTTTTGTTTCAGTGTAAATACTTACTAGAAAGCAAGGAGTCCTACAGGTTGAACCATAGGATGTTGTCTAATGGCTATTTCACCTGATTCAACCTAACATAAGGGCCAAGAGGAACTGGTGATCAGACTTCCAGGCACATTAGGTTGAAGGGCAGGTTAGAACCTCCGGGTTCCTTAAACTCTAGATCATCTCAAGGCTCAGATATCGAAGTATCTCAAAGACATGATGGTGTTTGCCAAAACTGAGCTGAGGATTGCTGGAATGGACAACAGACTATCTAGTCTCTCCCCTTCTTGAATATATTCTATTCTTGGTAAACACGTGTAAACAAGTAAACTGAGCTAACTGTTGGGGTAATCAGGAACCGCAGATCCACACAGATGAGTTTCCTACATGACCCTTGTGTAGTCTGTGCTCTACCATCTAAGGGGCAGCATCAACCTCACTGAGGTCAGATGACCTGAGGATCCAAGGGCTGAATTAAGCAACATTATATTCCTTACAATAAAATTGCAATAAATCATCTGAATCCAACAGTCTTACCTGCTGGTTTGATCTGACATCACTGAAATTCATTTTTTTCCCCAAGTCTAGAATCACTGCATTCTTAGTTTCGCGAATGTAATCATCGTTCACTGGTTGAGAAGACTTTGTACTTTTCTTCATTAATCCCTGGGATGGCCTGTAAAATAAATTCACACCTGACACACCCATGGAAAGCACTAGCCAGTGTACAAAGGCCTAGAAATCAGAGTGATCGAAATGACAACCATATGCCAGCTGTCATTAGACACTTATGGAGTTGAGCACTGTACAGAGAATCTGTGTTTCTAGAGGTCTGTTCAATATTTTAATTATTAAAAATTATTCAAAGTAATCACACTCTTTATCCTAAGGTATTGAATATCCATTTCGTGTCTAACAGATAGGATTATCTAGGAAGCCACTCAATGAGAGTCCTGTCCCAGATCAAGCTATTCTACACGTACATCTCCTCTTAACTGGCCTCTCTCACACTGAGAAACCGCAAGGACACTTACACAGACGGTGCGCTTCTGGGCAGCCCCATGGCATTGGTGGGCGGGATGGTAGGGAGAGAAGGCAGAACGGAGCTGAGGAAAGCCACTGGGTTCTGAATCCGGCTGGTGGGAGAGACAGGAGTTGGGGACACACAGTGGGGCTGAAACTGGTTTCCGCTGGGGATGGAAAACGTGAGCGGTGGTTGTGCCGGCTCTGTTGGGCCTGGTGGGGGTGGCTCACTTTGGATGGAAACCCCTCCTGGAGATTTGGTTTTCACGGAGGGGTGAGAAACTAAGAGGCTTTCTTTGCTCACTGTCCTCTGAATGGTTTGAGGAGTGCTGCTCAAGGTGAACACCGGAGAGCTGGAAGGGGACACGGTTGCCGCCGTGGTGTTCGTGGAAGGGAAGAAATGCTTCGGCCGGGCCAAGCTGAATGTCTGCGATGAAGGGGCCTTCACCTGCTTGCTGGACATTGTCACCACCGGGGGAGCCGTGGAGTTCAAAACACTCACGTTAAAGGGAAAGTCCTTAGGAGATGAAGGAGATGGGTTTTGCAACTGCTGTTGCTCCAGGAGGACTTGGTTGTGAAGCTGTTGTAATTGAGTGGAATCGCTGCACACAAAACAAGAATGGAGAGAGAGAGAAGGAAATATGTTATCGTAGGCCTCACCCTTCAGAAAATATACAGTTAATAACTTGATGCTGATTGAGAACCCACAACCAGGTGCCAAGAAATCAGCTCATCAATCACCAGCGACTTGTTTGGCCTTCCTTCTTCCTAAGGGCGTAATTCCCATTGCATTCTTTGTGTTGCGACCCTGGAGTTGTGCAACATAGAATGTTTATTAATTAGAAAAAAGAAGTAGAGGCGATATTCCTCTTGTTGGCAGTGCTCAAAATTCTGATGACCCTCAGACAGTATTCCAGCTTCAGAACTGAGCCACATGCCGATGTGAGTTACTGAAAGGGGCTGAATTCTCCAAGAGAACACGCTATACTCTTCATTCTGCCTCGCTTTAGAGCAAACCTTAGCAAAAAAACCGGATGCGTCTTAGTGCTTCTTATCCTCTCCCGACAGCAAAGCTTTATAGATAAGGTGACCATATGTCTGGATTCATCTAGGACAGTCCTGGTTTAACCTCTTTTCCAGGCATAATTATTAATAGCACTCACTTTCACTCTCAGAAATGTCCTTGAATGATAAATTATATTGTCACCATAAATAAATATTGACTCAGAATTTTCTTGTTTCTAAAAGGAGAAAGAAGATTAAACTGGGAGCAATTTGTCCATATATAGGAACCTGAGTCACAGAGGTACGACATGATTTGCTTTAAGTCCCACAGTCTATTTAATTTCTCTTCACAGAGCAGTTAATTATTTTTTAAGAAAGAAACCGCAACAAATATTTTAAAATCATATATGCCTAAAGTCATCAAGGCTGCCAAACTTTGCTGTTTAGGAGAATCTACTCTTAAATGAGTAACCATGGGAAGACCCACACGAGAGATCACAGTGCTGCTGGCCCACTAGTTTCATGTTCTTTGGAAATATGTGTTGCTTCTGGGACATACAGGGTGATATGTTCACATGAAATCTATTAAAAATGAAAAGGTTGTGTATTTTCAAACCACCAGGAAAGTCAACACCAACAGTAACATAGCTGAACCAGAGGTTCTCCAAATCTTGATTTTCCTTAAGTCTTGGAGTTTAAGACCTTTCTCCTTCCCTTCATTAACATTTCTGACACTATATGTGGAAAAAGTAATTTCACAAAATAGAGACCCATTCCCAGGTCCACTACTGTTATCAGATCCTATATACTGTGCAATCTTTTTGTTCATCCATGAAAAAACTCTTGTCTTGAGTTAAACAAAAAACTGAGAAGTATTAGCCACTTGGCACAGTCACTTTCTTTCCCTCCTTTTTTAGAAGTGAGTGTTTAAGCTGAGAGAATAAAGTAATGTAATTAAAATTTAATTAAACCTTCTCATTTCTTTGTAGATGAAAGATTCAGTTCAGAGCAAGGAAATATTAAAAGAAAAAGAAAAATAGAAAGGTTTGGCAATCAAGAGAAGCAGAAATATCTTCGGTAAATTTTTCTTAGAAAAATATATACAATTAGCACAGTTTCTGCTGGTGTTGGCTTTCCCGATGGTCTGAAAATACAGAACCTTTTCATTTTTAATAGATCTCACGCGCAGCATATCACCCTCTGTGTCCTAGAAGCAACACATACTTCCAAGGAACACAAAACCAGTGGCCCTGAAGCACTGCGATCTCTTATGTGGGTCTTCCCTTGGTTATTCATTCAAGAGTAGATTCTTCTGAACAGCAAAGTTTGGCAGCCTTGGTCCATTTGATGGATCTCATACTTGGCAGGTCACCTTCTGTGATAGCTATAGAATAAAGAGTGCTATGTGGTTTTCAGAACATGTTTGTAGCCTGAGTAAATTTTAATCTGACGGTGTTGTAGAAATATTTTATTGTGGCTATGGAAATAGAGAAGGTAGTACATGAAAAGTATGTAATCTTAGAAAGAAAAAGATGATAAAGAGGTGCCAGGAAGTCGTTTGGTATGAATAGTTCTTATTTTCTCTTAATTCCAATTGAATAAAAGCTAAGATCCAGTCTTCTCTTTAAGTAAGACTTCATGTGACATGTTAGCCCTTACCATTCAAAGCAATACAGTAGATTATAGAGACTCACAAAACTTAAACAAAATGCTACATAAGATACAGTGTCAAATTATTTTGATTGTCTAAAATTCTGGAAGAATTCATTTGAGAATATCTTTTTGTTTGAACAGGTTTTTTTTTTTTTCCATTAAAAAAACCTCTATCTTGTTTCAGAAGAGATTTAAAATAGCTGTTTGGATTAATTTACTCATTACATCAGGGCAAGGTGTTAATTTTATTATTCAATGAGCTTTTATTGAGTCTTCTGTGTGTCTACTATGCCAGGTACTGTGGGAGATACAAGTATGCCTGAGACTGTATGAGCTATTGAGGGCTGAACAATTTAGTGGGGCCCACATTCCTGTAACACAAACAACCAGTGGTTATTTACAAATAATATATAGAACTTAGTTACCATTTCCTAATACATGTATAAAGTGAAATGAAAGAGTAAAAGAAGGATTCATTACAAAGCATACTAGTTCTAAAATCCTCAGTAACGCCTCTAATTTAAAGTAACAGTCTGTCATAAATTGCTATAAACTCAGCTGCTCATTTCTTGTTGCTATGAGGATTTCTGAAATCAGGATTATACCCAAGCTTTCTTTCTGTAGCTTTGTCAGGTCTCTCTGGTTACCTTAAAATAGCTTCCCTTTTGCCACGACTTAATTTAAGCATATGGGCTCTGCGCAGACTCAGGTCCTAATCCTGGCCCTGCCACTCATTATCTGTGTGGCTTTGGGTAGCTTCTAGACTTTTCTGACCCTGATTCCTTCATGAGTAAAATAGTAATAATAATATCTCATAACATTGTTGTGAGAATTGATAAATAAATCACCCCAAACATATAAGTGATCAATAAGTATTCTATTTTTTAGTTTCTGAATGACAAAAGTTAATTTCCATGTTTGTTCAAATGAATATCAGAGTCTCAGAATTACAAGGAATACAAAAGAATACATTAGGGATTTTGAATTTTTGAGATAAAATGTCAGACAAATACAACACGACCAATTTGGGCTGCCGTATTGAGTACTATTGAAAGCAGCTTTGGCAGGGACAGCTTTGGGCAGTGTGTGCTGGAGCCAGCTCTCACGGACTCTGAGGAACAGACAGTGTGCATCGCCTCCTAACTACCCATTCAAGGACTTTCTCTTGGTAGCCTCAAATTCCTCATGGTGGGAGGGAACTGGCAAACGCGAAACACCAGAGCTTTCTTGCCCCCGTTGGTCGTTAAACATTTGCCAGCGCATCACGGCTTAGGATAACCAGTTCTGAGCAAACATGCTGTGGTTTTAGCAGTGGTTGCTGTGCTGCCTGCGCACTGGAATTACTGGAGACACACAAACCTCACCGATTTAGACGCCACAGCCCAGGGAAAGGATCCAGGCATAGTTATTATTATCTTTTCAAATGTAGGTCAGTTGTTTTCAAACTTCATTGAGCCTCAGAATCCTCTGGAAGGCTTGTTCAAACACAGATTTCTGGGCCCACCCCCAGAGATTCTGATTCAGTAGTCCTAGGGGTGGGGCCTAAGAATCTGCATTCCTGTCAAGCTCCCAGGTGGTGCCAATGTTGCTGGTCCTGCCTCCCACAAGGCCCCAGGTGATTCTCACCTGCATCCAAGACTACGAACAACTGCTCTAAAGAAACATTTGCTCCCAGAGCACAGGCTTTCCCAGTATATTCTGATTTTTGTCTGACACTTAGTTCACTTTTAAATGTTAATTATTGTTTTTGCCTGGGCGTGGCAGTTGGCGAGTGGGAAAGGGTTGCAACTCAGGTTATCTCTCTAACTCTAGACCAGTGGTTTCCAAACTGGATGCACATTAATCTGTGAAGACATTCGGATTCAGTTGAGATGGAGGACATAAATCTTTTTAAAAAGCTCTACACTGTATTCTAGAGCATAGCCAGGATGAAGACTCGCTGCTCTGGACAGCTTGATATTCAAGCTGAAAATTTCAAAGTCAGATTATCTAGGCTTTGATGATATAATGTTTAAAAAGGACAGCTTCCTTTACTGTTGCAATTTTAAGATTAACGTTATCTCTGTTTTCCATATGCATGGCAAATTGAAGGGATAAGCAGAAAATTGTATCAAGATTGAGTCAACATTTTTTAATGCAAAATCTGTGAGGTTAATACCAGTGAGGTTAAAACTAGTAAGTAAAGGTTGTAGGCTTCACAAAGGGTGTGTGGTGAGAGACAGAGAGAGAGAGAGAGAGAGAGAGAGAGGGAGAGAATACACATGTATATTCATACCTATACTATATATATAAAAACATATACAATTAAGAGAAAACTTAAGGAAGGCAAAGAATATTAAAGAATTAAGTAGTGCCGAGGACTGGATTTCTAGAGTGTCCCTACATAATCTAGCAGACAGAATTTTTATATTAATTGGAAGTCTCATTTGGCAGACACTGCTGTCTACTTAATTCTCCCTTTGTAAAAGAACCTGGCAATATGTGCTGCTAAAGACTACATTTCCCAGCCTCTTTTGCAACTAGCATCCCATGTGACTCAATTCTGGCCAAAGAGATATAAGCCAAGGATTTTGGGTGAGACCTCTAAGAAGGCTCCTTAAAAGGGATTCTGACATCAGGAGTGTGACTTCTGCCCATTTGCCCTTCCTGCTGCCTGGAACACAGATCTGATGACTAGACCACATCACCCAGCTTGGTCCACGAGGGGACCTGGGGAAGAGGTTAGTGTTTGGGATGGCAGAGCAGAGAGATACAATGGAAGGAGGCTGGTGGTTCTTAATGACCACAGAACCACCATAACAGCCCCAGACTCCTTGTCTACTCCCTGCATACAAGAGAAAATGAACCCAGAAGTATCTGTTAGTTTGGGTTTTCTGTAATATGAAATTCTAATTGACATACTTATTAGCCCTTCAAACAGTCCATGGGTAAGAGAAAGCCCTACAAAGGAGGCAATTCCCAAGGAGGTAGTTTGGGGTTACCTGTTCCCCACAACTCCCTTCTCTGAGAAGTTTCCGCACCCACAGTTCCTGATTTGGTCCATGTGACTCTTCTTCCTTTCAAACATGAATCCTCTGCACAGCTAAGTATATGGGGAAGGGGGTGGAGGGGGTTACCTGACCAGGCTGGACCAACTGGAATTTGGAATCCAGCTGTTAAGAACAATTTAGTCAGCAGTGGCACTTGACACTGATCATGATGCAGAATGGGGACATGGCCACTTATGAATTGATGCATCTCGAAAGAGAGAAGAATGGAAAAGATATGTAAAGAGGCAACAGGGAGATGCCCAGGCAGACAGAGGATGAGCCAGCCCTGCGAGCTCCAGCAGACAGGCTGGACTGACCGTGTGATCCTCGAGTGACCGGTGAGGAGGCCCAGCTCCCAACTCTCCAGTTCTCCTGCAGGGCCTGGCTGTGCTTTGTTTCCCATTCCTGCCTATGTCCCTGCAATAACCTCTTCCCCTCTCTTTACTTTAAGTGTATTCCTTTTTCCTATGACTGGCAGAACTTTGAGGGGACTGAGACATTTCTGGATGTGACTTGCTTAGAGGCATGTTTCATAACATTGAATTTCATGTCCAGAATTTTGCCTTGAGTGGTGGTGAGAATATAAAACTGAACATCATGAACTGCTTCTAGTGAACATCTCCTGGCCATGAGCAACACACAGTGGGAACACTCTTGCTGTATATTTTGATGTTGATATGTAAAGGTTTATGTAATTATAAATATAATTTTATCATTTTGAGTGTGGATGAAACAGAATGTAATAGTATTGTGCTCTGTATTTGCCTTGCTATGGATGAATATTAAACATTGCGACATGGCTCTGACAGAGGCTCTCTACAGAGTTAGGGTGACAACCACAGCAAGCTCCTGAGTCAAGTCAGAAAATCATGATTACTTCTTCTTTCATTCTATTATATTTATACGAAACCTACTATGGTTACTACAGTGTATCCAGCATAGCTAAGAACTATCTAGAAAATATTAAATAGCTTTTCCATAATGACTACAAAAGCTTAAGTTGAAGCAGAAATGGGAAATATAAGGGTGAAGTTACAGACTATACAGACTATTAGACATAAGAAAGGGCTTTATAAGAAGAGCACAGAAGTGCTTTACCTGGGGGCCTCAAATATTAGACAAATGTTTCTGAATTAGTTTAGGTGCAACATTGCTTGGAGGTAGACTATTAATAATCAGAATGATAGTGATAATCACTTACACTGATGTAAGAATGTACGTTTTGCAAAGTATTTAATGTATATTTTCTCATTTGGTAATTCCCTTTTTCAGTTCCACCATTTTTAAGAAGGTCAGACTCAAGAGAAGTTCACAGGTGCTCTTGGTTATCCACCTTACAATAATTTTTACTTACAGTTTGGGTTTGGCCAGAACTGGAGGAGGCTCTTTGACAGGTGAAGAAGGCTCTGAGATTTTTACTGCCTGTCCATTGAACCTCTCCAGGAAAGAGGTGGGCCTGCTCTGGTTGGCGGCTGCCACTCCACCCTCAGAGAACACTTTGCTTCCTTTGTCATCTTCAGGCAGGTTGAAGTGCACACGAAGTCCAGTCCTGGAGCTGGACCGGGGCTCATTGTGGTTCACCAGAACCCCCTCGAGTTTGGGTTTCGGGGGTTGTTCCACAGAAGGAGGCTCTGGGTTGGGTGGGGATGGCTGTTGTTCAATGACAGCCAGGTTGGTGGTAGAGTTGGCTGAGTGCAGAGACCCGTTACTGCTGAGGTCTTCATTTCCTGCAAGGACATGCACAGGACCTGAGCTGTTAGCCTTACCCAGCAAGACTGAGATAGGATTGTAACCCCTGGGTTGGGACATTAATACAAATGGGAAAGTACTCAAACCAGGTGGGTGCATGAATGGGAAAATGCTTGTTGAAACCAGACTATAATCTGTGGTATTAGAGAATGGTGAGGATGCAGGAAAAAAACTAAATTAAAAATCTAAGTATTCTTTTGGAAAGAATTTTAGAAGTTTATATAAGATCGAGCAGATGTTGTCTTAGGAAGTGTAATGATGATAGCAGGATAACTGGGGTAGTGGAGGTGGTGGCTTCAAGTGCAATAAGAAACTAAAAATTGGACATAGTTCAAAAACATTTTCCTCAATAATTCAAATGTTTTTAGGAGAGCCAACTAGCTTCATATGAAAAGCAGTAAGGAAGGGTAACACAAACTCTGCATACTCACATTCAAAGTCACAGGCTAAACTGTTCTGGCATTTACAGAGCCCTTACCTCTCACATCCAGCTGTGCGATGCTCGACACTGTGCCGTATTTGTTGCTTGCAGTACACGTGAAGCACCCAGAGTCTTCTGCAAACACCTCAGCAATGACCAAAGTGCAAATCTCCTCTGTATGCCAGTAAAACAGAATGGTTACTGACTTAATTATGAAAATGAAATTATGGAATTTACTGATATCAGATGATGATTCTACAAAAGTCAATAGAAGAAGATGACTATATTAATTCTTCAAAAACAATTAGTCAAACCAATTATTTGATTGAATTGATTGATTAGCAGGCTAAATAAGTCAAGGGATATAGAACCAACAAATCCATGCAGACAGGCTAAGTACTGACAAAGGGATTTTATAATAAGATATTATATATTATGGATTCTTAGATTATTTTCTATTTTTATGTCATCAGTCCAGATGGCAAAAATAGAACTGAGTAACGATAACCTAAAACATCACAAAAACAAGTTAGGAGTCAAAGGAAAAAAAGGTTTGTGTGAAATGAAAGGACTAATAAAACATTTTCTAAACCCAGGACTCTCACTATTTCCATGCGGAACTTTTGCCGTCAGTTATTTTTAAACAAAGGACACAATTTTAAATTGGACATTAAATAGATATTTTGCCTAAATAGTAGTAATTGGCTGACAGAGTAACTTGAAATTCTGGGTGAAAGAAGAGTGAAATGCATTTCCACTTTGGTGATTCTTATGGACTACTCCAATACACGGTATGGATGCCTGCGAATAACTACAGAGATAATTCCCAGATAGAACTATGTGATTATAGACAGCCTGAAATTATTAAAGTTGGATATTCCTTTACAGCTAATGAAGAGGAGGTATAAGATAACAGCATAAACCTCTAATTATCACTCAGTAGACATGACGTTAAAAACAAAATTATCAAAACATAGTTGTATTAGGAGAAACTTGGCATCTCAGTGCTTCATGATAACTGAAGTGAATTAACCAGATCACCTCTAGGAAAACTGGCCAAGAGGCCTTGGCAGACAGTATTGAGTAGTGTTATGGTTTGAACATGTCCCCCAAAGCTCATGTGTTCGTAACAATTCCCAATGCAACAGTGCTGGGATGTGGGGCCTAAAGGGAAGTGTTTAGGTCATGAGGCCTCTGCCCTGATGAATGGATTAATGTCATTATTGTGGGAGTGGGTTTGTTATAAAAGCGAGTTTGGCCCCTTCTCGCCCTCCCCCTCTCTTGCGTGCACTCTCTTGCCCTTCTGCCTTCCATCATGGGATGATGCAGCATGAAGGCCCTCACCAGATGTGGGCCCCTTGATCTTGGACTTCTCAGCCTCCAGAACTGTAAGAAATAAATCTCTGTTCTTTATAAAATTACCCAGTCTCAGGTATTCTTTACAGCAACACAAAATGAACTAAGACAAGTACCTACTCAATAACTCTTCGTCCTCCTTCCTCCTTGTTGATAGAACTCTGGCTTTGTCTGCCCTCCTTGGAGTGGTCATATGCTTCAAAGAAAGCTGGCCCCTCTCAGCCTCAGGTGGTGAATCATAATTGATCTAAGCCAGTCAAGCTAACTCTATGCATGTTAAGTGATGGCATGTGACACACAATTCTGGTCAATGTGATATTAGGGAAAATCTACTGGGGAGTTTCTGGGAAAGTTTTCCTTGTTCCTTAAAGGGGACAAAAAATAGTGTTATTCTCTATTTTTGCCTCTGGATCTTGTCATCTGCATGTGATACTTGGAACTGTGGCAGCCATCGTGGGTCCCCAAGTACAACCAGCCTCAGATGGCAGAATGAAAAAATGAATAAAAGGCATGGCTTCTGATTATCTCTGAGCAAGAGTAACCAATCTCAGGACTGCCATTTCTTAGGGAATCTTGTTATGTGAGAAAATACATTTTTCATATTGCTTAAGCCACTTTTAGTTAGTTCTTCTTTACTTGTTAACCAGAGAATCCTAAATAATATAGAGGCAAAGTTTGGTTTTGGTGCCTCTCTGACCTTTTTCTGAGCCCCTGGCCTATGTCTCCTTCTCTCCGTTCCCCTTCCCAAACATTCATACTCTCATATTTCAGCACTCTGCTCTCAGAAAACAATGTAATAAATTCATTCGCATTACACTATACCTGCCTAAGATAAAGTACTCTGTCTCTGAAAGGCATTTGTATTATAGAAGGTGGAAGGAAGAACTCTCTAGCTGTGGAATGTCAGACCATGGAGCTGGGAGGGGCAGGACTTGTTTTGGGCAGAGTTCCCTTTTGGGTGACTCAGAAATTATTTTGTGTATGTGACTGTGACTCAAGTGAAAAAAACCTGCTTGGATGAAAGTGGCAAAGGCCTAAAATATTTTCAGTTGGAAAAATACTACTCTACCACAAGCAATATAAGAGTAAGACCACTTCTGGTCTTTACAAGTGTAGGGCTATGCAACATGGATGTTCAATGTCTACTTCGGGAATGCCTTTCCATTCACTTGTCTGAAGAGAGAATTATCACAATGAAATTCTGAACCGTCTTTCTCATACAGGGTTAATAATACAATCTGATTTTTCAGGGTGGTCCCAGAGAGGGCATGCAGATGTTTATGCCCTGGTTTGTCAGTGACTTCTCTTTTCTAGCAGTAAGAGCTTCACCTACTGTCACTTCTGTCTATCTCAGTATCCTCCCAAGCAAATCTAATAGCATCACAAACTTTTACTGAATCTTTACAAATCTCAAAATCTGATGCATAAGTTTTGAAACATCCAGGTGTGGAATTGGAATTGATCTAGCATCATGGAAATTGCTCTGCTCTGTTTTACGAGGGCTTGAGTAGGAAGGAAAGGACAGAGGAAAAATATCCCTAAGAAACACTCCTCAGTAATCCAGAACTAACTGCATTCATATTAGGAATTAAATATATATTCCAAATTTGCACATGCTCCCCTCCACTTCTTCTCCTACAATAATGATTAGAATTCATTTGGATCTTTTTTTCTAAAACTCTATTTTTTGCTTTTTTTAAAAAAAATTTCAGTGTAATTTCAATGTGCTTTCTTATACCTAGATATATCTCAAATCACTCATTACATACTAATAAATTAAAGTTGAAATAATCTTTACCTGGCTCTGCCATGGATCGAGGTTCTAAAAGAAAAAAGAAGATTCCAAGCATTTATTTTACTGAGAGGCCACATTTTCATCAAAAGCTCCCTATAGAATTTCATAGTCTCGTGCATATTCAGGAGTGATTTGATAAGGTTAATCTCGCAATGTTAAGCAAAATGACATAAGCACCAATGACCTCAGCAGGGATAGGATGGCTATTACAGAAAGGCAGCGAAAGAGCAACTAACTAAATGATGTTGCTGCATCTTGCAACCCAGCTGGGTTCTATGTGGGATACATAAACCTTAGGTGAGGAAAAGTTCCTGAGTTAGCTGGGATTCAGAAATGACTTGCTTTTATTGGTACTCATTCAGCCTTACCTGAAAAAAAGTTTGTGAAAACCGAAAAGATCGTCCTTGGCTTTGGGATCTCGTATCCTAATAAAATGTAGAATATACCTCCTGCCCTAAGGTTTCCAAGATCAAGCTCCTCAGGAGAGATAAGAATTTCCTCGAGAGAAGGTTCTTTATCTTAAAATTCTTTGGCATTCCTGAAAGTGCCCACGGTGGTACTGACTGTAGGTGTTCAATTAGTATTTATTGAATTGCAGGCACTTAGTATTTGTCGAACTTAGTTACAATCTTCTACACTGATAGAACTATCGAAGTTGTTTTTCTCTCTCAGTTTAAATGGTATTCAGAATATTGGTTGCTGTTACTGCTGATAAAATCTGGCAGTAGTTCTGATTCATACATCACACTGATCAAAGTACTACTATTTTGTAATAGGCAGAAAAGATTAATGAAAAGCAAATAACTCATTACAAAAAAATGATAAGTATATGATGTAATGCATAAGTTCATTAGCTCAATGTAGCCATTTCACAATGTATACATATTTCAAAACATGTTATATAAGATAAATTATGAAATTTTTATTAGTCAATTTAAAAATAAAAGAAATTAACAAATAAAAGTAATACATGTTTGTTATAGAAAAACTGAAAAAAACACAAAAATGCAAAAGGAAATAAAAAATTGACTCTAGACTCACTGCCCAGAGACTGCTGACATCTTAGCAAATTTTCTTTCCAAGTTATTACATTATAGATTGTTCTATATAGTTAACAAAAGCTTATTTTAAAAAAGAAAACAAGTTGCTCTGTATTTTATGGCTGAAATGGGCCAAGGAGAAAGCATGACAAGGTTGAAAGCGCTGTGTGATAAGAAAAGAAGAATTAGCCACTGGAATTTATAAAAAATTCTTACAATAAAAAAGAACAAAACCCAATGTAAATTAAAGAAATACAAAGACCTGGCTGGGCGCAGTGGCTCATGCCTGTAATCCTAGCACTCTGGGAGGCCGAGGTGGGCAGATCGTTCTGAGCTCAGGAGTTCAAGACCAGCCTGAGCAAGAGTGAGACCCCGTCTCTACCAAAAATAGAAAGAAATTAATTGGACAGCTGAAAATATATATAGAAAAAATTAGCCAGGCATAGTGGCGCATGCCTGTAGTCCCAGCTACTCGGGAGGCTGAGACAGTAGGATTGCTTGAGCCCAGGAGTTCGAGGTTGCTGTGAGCTAGGCTGATGCCATGGCACTCGCCCCAGGCAAGAGAGTGAGGTTCTGTCTCAAAAAAAAAAAAAAAAAAAAAAAAAAAAAAAAAAAAAAAAAAAAAAAAAAAAAAAAAAAAAAAAAAAAAAAAAAAAAAAAAAAAAAAAAAATACAAAGACCTAAATAAATGTGAAAAAGAAGCTCCATCCCAGATTCAGTTAGTTTAATTAATTTAATTAATTTAATTAGGGCAGATTAAAACAAATCTTCCCATATTTGGCCTATAAAATTAGTGAAAAATTTTAAAAATGGTTAATCATCCATTGTTGGTGAAGCTGTGAGACAAAGTCATTCTCATATATTGCCGGTTGTAGTAGAATACAGCTAGGGCAATCAGACCTAGTTTATGCCTGGGATCCCTGCCTAATTATTAATAGCATTCTCTTTCACTCCCCATAAGAGTCTCAGTTTGGCTGATTAATTATGTGATCATCCTAAATTTAGCTCAACCTTTAGGATGGCATTTTAGCAACATATTTTAAAAGCCTAAAAAAATGTGAATTTACATTAGAATTCCAGTGCTAGAAATTCAGAAAGGCAATAACTATAGATATTCACAAAGATTTGCTTGGTCAACATGCATTGAAGCATAGTTTATAGCAGCAAAAATTTGTGAACAATCTAAATGTTCAACAACAGGAGATTAAATAAATATGAAATAGATATTATTGATTTATTTTTAAAAGTAAGAAAGCTCTATATTTATTAACACTGAAAGATGTTCATGAAATGTTGAGTAAAAGATCAGTATACCAAAAAGAATATGTTTTTATTTTTTAAAAAATGTATGGAAAAATTCTTGGTGAATATACACCAAAATATTAACAGGGTTTGGTTTTGGGGAGTGTGATTACAGGTTTTTATTTTATTGTTTTTGATTATATTTTAATTAGTTGTTTAAAAGTTAAAAATAAAAATAAATATATACAATAAATTTATAAAAATAAATTATCAGAAAAATAATTTTAAAGTGTCAACTTACTTTTTTGTAAAATCCTAAAATCTGGAGAATCTTCTATTAAAGTCCCTTCTCTATACCACTCAACTTTAGGAGATGGAGCTCCTTTTACTCTGCATTCAAAGACAACCAGCTGACCCTCAGAAGCTGACAAATTTTGTAGCATCTATAACAAGAAGAATATTGTTAGAATCAAAACGTATGCATTTTTGGAACCCAGCTCCAGTGCTGAATTTTAGAAAAAGACATCATCTCCTCCATATCTGGATTTTTCTCCAAATCTACATCTCCAGCAGCTTCAATTCTGTGGATGTGCATTGAGTCTACTTTTGAAGAGAGAATCATCTGAGCCCATATGAAGCTTTTCCTCACTAGCTTTTTCCTTTTCCGCTCTGTTACAAGGCTAAGTAAATTGATTAAATATTAGGCAAAACATTTTGAGTAGTGACTTTTCAGTACAGTAACTCTCTTCTTAAATGCCCAAATTGAGTTTGGTTTCCAGAAATAATAATAATCATTAAAAAATGTGCAGCATCTACGGCACATATTCAACATGGGAGTAACGTATTAGTCCACAAAAGAACATGGCTGTTCATGACGTGCAACAGCTCTGTGGCCCAAGTGATTGATTTTGTCTCTCTTCCTGGCTTTGCCTTATTCACGTTCTGGAGTCCTGGAATTTGATTTTTGTTTTGCTGTTTTGTTTTCCTTGTGTGGCCTTTGCAGTATAGCCTCAATGATTTGTTGAGGCATATAAACAACGGCAATATTTATAAAATCATAGTCACATGTGGAGTCTTATGTCATTGTAAAATATGTTATAATTTTGTGAAGGAGTCATTAAATACTTCTCTATACTTGCACAATATAAGATTTACAAAACCCACTCTGAGTTGTAAAATATCACTGTATACCTTCCTAGACTGTACGGGAGAACTGAATACATGTTTTTCTTTCACAGCTAGTTTCTCATCCATTGTGATTTGTGAGCTTAAAACCACACGCTCTTTTCTGTAGTTGGTACTTCGTTCGATTACGAAATGTTTCTTTGGCATGTGTATGGGCATAGTTTTGTTTTCCATTTGGGCCCAAAGACTATAAAAATAGAAAGGTTATGATTAAACTTCCTCCACAAACTCGTAAGTAATAAATGCTGCAAGGCTTTCTATCATTACAATGTTGGGACCTGCATTTAGGAAATACTGCCTCTTGCTTCAGAGAAGAGGAAAGCCAGTCGTTTTTTTTTGCTTTTGTCATTCACTCTCATAAATATTTCATGATTTTTTTACAGCTCTTTTCTGAACAAATTACAATATTTTGTGCTTGGCGCTATCGTATTTATATTAATAGCATTTGTCTAAGGAATACAGCAGTGGGCATAACCACCTGGCTTTGAAAGAGACTTACTTTTACTTCCAGGAGTGTGTAAATTGATATTGTGACAGCCAGGGGGCACTGTAGTTCAATGTTACTGTTCTGGTCTTGTCATGTCCCCAAATTTGATTGCTGTAGTAATTCAGGACGGGATTAGCACAGAGTGGTTTCTGAATTAATAAAGAGCTATTTGGTAAAAAGTCTTGTTATTCCTTGTCTACCCCAAACATCTACTGGTGACAAGAATGGAAAGCAGGAAGCATCAATGAGTCTTGGGCACTCCTAACAAACTGGTGAATATGTTCTCCACTCTGATCTCCGAGCAAATTCTGTGACTAAATGCAGCTTTGGGGCCTATTTCCTTGGAATTCACCCATAATGGTGTTTTTATTCCTTCTTGACGCAAACAAATTAGAGAGCCAAACCGAAACAAACAAGCAAACAAAGGTGGTGGTCGCATAAGGGATTGAATAAATGAAATATGACACACTTATAAAATGGATATGAACAGAGCAAGATCAATCTACACACTCTGACGCAGCTTGCAGTTCAGTTCAGATATATGAGCCAATTCTCAATCTGTAGAGGTTACACTAAAGCCCTGCTTGCAAAAGGACTTTCTTGAGAGAATATGTTGCTCACAATTTAGCCCAACATTAGTTGGTTGTTATAATTCATTCGATATTGAAGGCCAAGACCTGTGTTCTATTTGAGAGACCAGCCAAGTTACCTGAGATACTGTAGTGTATGGAATAGGTCTACTCATGTCTGTGATATGAGATGGAAGCTCATTCCAGTGTGGCACAACATCAATACTCAGTAAAGGAGGTGCCAATGGTCATCTCACAAGCCATTTAGAAAAAATTGTTGAAAATCATAGTTATAAGGATGATGATGATAGTTGTTATTGCTGAAAACTGTGTTTTTCTACAAAGTTTCATGAGAAAGGCTCATGAGAAAGGCTCACATCACTACATGTCAGGATCCAAACTAATTACACCATTAGATCATAACACAGATGACACCATGTTCATCACAGCAGCAGGTCTTAGGCTATTTTTTACCAGCAGCATGGTGTGTACAGACTTGACCATATTCATCTCAACTTCCTGAAGATGAATAAGGTAAATGAAACAGTCGCCAACTAGCAAAGATTAAGTTAGTCTTTAACAGGAATTATGGATCTGGACTGAAGTCACTCTAACCAAAGGTCTGCAACCTTCTGAGGTATACAACACCGAAAGTGCAAATCTATCTTGTGTGTCATCACTATACTGATCATCTAGGAAGACATTCTTTGTACGATGACATGACAACACAGAGACTTGAGAGGCACATCTTCCGTGGCCATTGGACATTGGATTTTTTTCCTCTATTCTTTCTAAAGACACTTTGAAGCCACAAAGTGATGAAAATAATAATTTCTTGTTAGCTGAAATGGAAATTATTATCACAAAATAAAGATTAATATGTGCCTGCTTTATGCCAAGCACTGCGCTGGGTGCTATAAATGTGAGTTGAAAGGATATAGTTTCTTCTTAGCCCACAAATATAATGCAGGGACATCCTTGAGAAAGAGCATCTTCCTTATTGTTAAAAGATGGCAGCTACAAGGTTCATTCTGTCATTTTATTCGTTTTCAAATCCAGTTGGTATTTTTGCACTTTGGGAGAGTAAACGTGTACAGCGCTTTAGGCTGGAATTGGATCAGAGTAGTTTTTACTGATAAAGAACTGTTTGATCAAAGGTCCTTTTGCCCCTGGATTGTCACAGGTGCCTTGTGCAATAGTTGAGTCAGAAAAGTCTGGAATCAAAGGGTTGGGGAGAGTTGCCCATGAACTCTTCAGAAATCTGGATCCAGCTACTGGCCCAGTTATTTCAGGGTTTCCTGCCTTTGCTGTTATATAACGAAATGCTCTTCTTCAAATTCTCACTTCCCCTGCCCCCTTGCACTCTTCAAATTACTGCTGAAGCAGCTGGAGCCAGGGCTGCTGCAGCCTGGAAAGCCGGCCAGAGCAGCTGCTGTTGGAGTGGGAGCAGTGGTAGAGTAAGATTCTAATTTGATCATTTACCTCCCTTCGCACTCAAGAAGTGTGAGTGCTGTTTTGCCGGCATAAACAGAGTGAAAGTATTTTTAATACTGCATAGACGATGGAGGACAGTCTATCTCTGTCACAGTTAAAAAGCATTTCAAAACATAGGTATCACCTATGAATAGAGCAATGAACTAATGTATGGAATCCCATAGTCTTCTCTCAAACTCTACCACTGGGCAACTCTCCTTTTCATTTTAACCTTTTTAAAAAAGAAAATAAGTATTTCCCTATCACTGAAGGAGAAAAAAAGAGTTAAATAAAACTCTGCTCTCTAATCGTTACTTCAAAAAAAAAATGGCTTCTTGCCATGATTGGCTAAGAAATGCTTCGTTGGGCATTACAGAGAGTGAATCATAGAGGCTGGAATGCCAGAAGTCCCTAAATAAGTAAATAGAGCAGGAATAACCCGAATAAACAAATGCAAATGATCTGTTATGGTAGCTCATAGCCACGTGATACCATCATTGGTGGCTCTGACTCAGAAATTTGCTAATGACACTGGCAGTGACTATGACCTCAATCCTGCCCTCACTGACGGAAACTAACGCAAGCACACCGTTGCTGATAAGTCTCTCTGGAATCTGAGCCATAGCCTATCCTCGTGCCTACGTCTGAACAATCCTGATCCCATTTATGGAGGCAAAAGCACACATCCAGAGGGCTGAAAAAGCCTCATCAGAGTTTGTGTCATTGTACCAAGGACCGTTTTCCCACCGTGGAGCCAATACTTTTTAGAGATTTTACGTAACAAACAACATACGCTAATGATTAATTCATTTTCCTATTTGTATTTATCAAAGGCATATGTATCTACTAATCAGAGCATCTAATTAGAAGGAAGTAATCAGAATCATCACACAAAAGCAGCTTAATCTGATACTCTAATCAGCCCCTGTGAAAATTAAATGTAAAGAATAAATGTTAAGGTCCTACTGGACTTTTTGAAATAATAAAAATAACTGTAGACCTATTATTACCTTTATGGACTCTTATCCAGCTATTAGAGATAGACTTCAAGGTGACTGGGAGAGACAGAAAGGAAAACAGCTTATTGTTGTGATAAATATTGTACCAGAGGTGTGCTCCGGGTGATACAGATGCAGGGAAGTCAGAGCACCTAGCAATATTTGAAATTGAGTGGAGATAAGGACCTCTCTGGTGTCACCGTCTGTGTGGGCAGATAGTGTTGAGGAAGGGAAGAGAGGAGGAAATTTTAATTGGGACTGGGTATAAACTATTTTGTGGTTTAGCTGCTTTTGAAGAGTCAGTACCGTCTCTAATGTATGACAAACGGGTGTGACAAGTTAAAGCATCTGTGGTACTTAATCTCTGTTTTAAGGCTAGATGACATACCAGTGACAATGGAGATAATATTAGCCATGACACACACACACACACACACACACACACACACACACACAAAGGTCCACCTATAACTCCTCATCAAAGTCTTATATCCACCAAGGTACAGCATGTTGTTTTCCTACTTCGAGTCTTTGGAAATAATAGTAAAGCTAAACTCCCAAATTCAGGTCCTGAAATGAACCTGAAAAATTGAAAGCCATCTTGTTTCTCAGAAGAATGTTTGCCTAACTAATACGGATATGGGTAAACACGGTTCACTCCAGACTCCATGCTGGACTTTGGAAAACCATCTTGGATGAGCCGACACAACAGAACTTCCCTAACGTGGATGCTGCCGTGGAAGTTGCAGATTTAGCCATTCCTTTAAGGAAGTTGTGGATTTAGCTGCTCCTTTAAGGATCAGTACCCTTTGGAAAAAACCATTTTTGCCATTTTGCTCAAAACCATGTTCTCAGCTTCAGTACCATTGGCATTTTGGGTTGGACGATTCTTTGCTGTGGGGAGGCTATCATCCCATGCATTGTAGGATTTTATTAGCATCCTGGATGCCAAGAGCACCCCCCAATTATGATGACAAAAATGTCTCCAGTCATTGCCAATGACCTTGAGGGGGCAAAATTAACCACGATTGATAACCATTGTTCTAAATCAAAGCATATTTCTGAGAGGATAAAATCTCTTTGGGCCCAAGTTTTGCATTCATACAAGCAATAAACAGTAAATCAAGGCATAGATTCCACCTATGTGGTCTTCATAATACCAAAAAGTCCAATGTGGCTCAATTTTTTCACCTTTGAACTTATTGTCTTGGGCAACATACAAACACAGGCTGTGTTACATAAGGGAGAGAACAAATAGATTGAGAATTGGGAGAACTTGTTTCCGGTACTGATTCTGCCACTAACTAGTCCTGCAACATTGACTAATTGTCTTCATCTCTCTGACCCTCCCTTGGTTTTTTTCATTTGTAAATGTACCTGCTTGACTAAATGTTCCAGTTCTAAATACAAAGACTATGAGACTCAGACACCAGGGCACTCTAGCCCAGGCAAGAGTGAGACTCTGTATCAAAAAAAAAAAAAAAAGAAAAGACAGACTCAGAATTTGATGCCACCACCATAGTTGATCCCATGGAATAGGAAAAGAAAGCTCTTGGTCCTAGAGCGAGGCTTTATGTTAAACCTCCTAAGAGTATTTAACCCAACCTCCTTGAGCATCAAAGATGGGTATCTGCAATCTGATTCTTCTGAAAGTCTGGAGAAACCTTTGGAGTAATAAGTGGCTAAAAACTTATCACCTTACTTCTAAGTGTGGGTCCTGTCTTTACAGCCATAGAACGGCCATAGCGATCACTGTGGTGAGGGAGGAAGACCCTTCTCTCATTACAAAAAATGTTATTAGAAATCTGGGACTTGAGGTGATACTGTACTGATTACCAAAAAAACCCCAAATCCTATACTGCACTTATATGAGACCAAAATTCTGAAATAAAATCAGTAAATCTTGTATCCTATAACTTTGTTTGGGTGCTGTGGTGTCTTTAAAGCCATGACAGAAAGAAGTAATATATTCATTACCTTTGTAAACACAGGAGCTGCGATGATAGGTTTTCCATCCAATCCTTGCAAATAATTGGTAGGGCTCTGACACTGTTAGAAGAGAACCAACAATAGATTCATTGTCACTAAGATTATTAGATGCATAGAGAGATATAATAAATCTATAGAATTTGGTGTATCGAATTAATCCCCAACCAGAAGACTGATGTTTTCTAAGTTTATGAATCACAGACTTCAAATTTTAGACTGAATTGATTATATTTCTTTCTAGGTCATGGTGGCTACAAAATATGTCCCCCCTCCATCTCCATCCTGCCCCTTCGCATACGGATCTATGCAATTAACCCTGAACCCCTAAGGAGGTTCCATAGAACCCATGGGGCGACACAGATCACAGCTTGAAAACCAGAGGATTAGAACTAAACCTTGGCATCTCTGTGTTACTAGATGGGTTAGATAAATTTTAAAAAGAGGTTGTAGATCAATATATTTAAATATGTTTATCATCAATAAATAGATATGTTGATAATATGTTACAAATATATTTAGATAGTATGATTTCATATGTTTTAAAGTCTGTGCATACATATATATTCTTATAAATACAGAGAAAATGCCTGGAACTGTCTGCTAGAAAGTGCTACGAGGAGGTACCTCTGAGGAGTGGGGCGTGGGAGTAGAACTTTGGCTAAAGTTTTCACTTAATGTACTTTTCTACTTTTTGAATGTTTTTATAATAAGCATGTATTATTATTAACTTGAAGGATGAGCACCTTTACTGTTCTCTAAAAAAATAACTTCATGCTTGTTCCAACTTAGAAAGTAGAATTCTTTGCAGCTCCTTGAAGCTGAGTCTTATGATCTACAGTGTTTGTCCTGGGCCAGTCTGAGAGCTGGCAGCTCACTGCATGTGTAATCAACACTTTTTCTAAAGCTGGAGTGTCAGAGCCAATTTGTAAAGATGGTTTTTTTTTTTTCCAGAAATTAGCCTATAAAGCTGGAGAATATGTTCCCAAAGCAACAGGAGCCTCTGCTCTCACACATCAGAAGTACAAAGTGATTATGCTGTTGTTGGAGTTGCACCCAAGGAGAACATGATCATGCCACGCAAGACGGTTGTGGTCACAGTGCCTGTCTGTCACAGTCCATGGCACTCGTGTTCTGCTTTAGATTCTCGTACCTGCTGAATGGTTGATACACTGGGCTGGGCCACCAAAGGCTGGGCTTGGGGTACAGCTGGAGGAATGGCTGCAGAAGTAGTGGGAGGAGATGACAAGGAGTGTCTTTTGGCTTCCGGATTGGATTCAGTTGGCTTCTGGATTCTGACAAATTGTTAAAATACAGATTATAAAGCAGACCTATCACTGCTTGTGAAAATTCTTTCAGCAGAACTGTAATGTCATCACTGCTTCCAATTGGGTGCAATAAAAATCTTGATTTGACAATATTCCATGTTTACTGAGAGCATCCTTGCTATGCATTTTTTTAGGCAATGCAAACGTGAAGATGAATAAGACACCATTCCTGTCGTTGGGTTAGTTGTTCTCAGTGTAGCTGGGGAGTCAAACATGTAACAACTCAGTGAGATCCAAGACAAATGCTATGACAGAAGCATGTGCAGAAGAGGAGTTTTTGAGATTTGTTGTGTTGTTGCCCTCTGTGTTTCCCCTCCCCCTCCCGTTTCGAGTAAGAGGCCAGGCTTTATAAATCTTTACCTCTGGGATTTTAGCATGGCAGAAAGTAGAAATAGCCTGAAGTCGACAAGCTCTTCAAGTTTACACAAATTAAATTAAAGAGATTATTTGAAGGGTAAGGGAGCCAGGAAGCATTCTTGAGAGGGTTGCAAAGGGATGTTGTAAAAAAGAGAGACCTATGGATCTTGCCAAAGAACTGACCAGAGGGGAAGGCAACCCTCTGCATAAAGGGCTCCCAGTCTTGCTAAAGATACCAGTATCTAGGCATGTTAGGAAGCAGCAAGCACTTGGAGGGACCTTGAGATTTGGGACATGGGCCTCTCACCCATAACTCATGGGGATAGATGACAGAGGGCTTCCCTTTTGTCTGCTTTTAACCTCTCTTTGTCTTGGCTTCCTCATCTCTAAAGTGGGGAAATAATAATTCTTATCTCACAGGGTTTTTGTGAGGATTAAATGGGATAATTAATGTAATATGCTTGCTCTCACACTTCTGTCTCTCTCTCTCTCTCCCTCTCTCTCTCTCTCTTTCTCTCTCTCTCTCTCTCTCTCTATATATATATATATGTATGTCTTCCAGGGATCTTTGCACAACTGTGGAGTAGGAAAAGGACACTCGATAATGGCAGACTGCATTTTTTCCCCAGCCAGGCAGGATCGGGTCTCAGAAGCAGAGTTAATGTAATGGTGCAAAGCCTATCAATGTCTCCAGAGCATCTGTTTTCTTCTGCAATAATTTTAATAGAATCCCTGATTTCTTTACATGGCTACTCTAGATAAAGACTACATTTCCCAGGTTTCATTGCCGCCAGGCATGGCCACATGAGTCCTTTCTGGTCATGGGATATGAGGGATAGCAATGTATGCACTTTCAGAGAGATGACCTTAAAAGAGGATTGGGACTGCCCTTTATTTCTTCCTATCTTAGACTAAGATGATGAAGGCAACACCTTAGCATGAGATGAAGCAGAAAGCTGGAAGCAGACCAGAACCTAGTGGAATGTGGAGCCATTTTACCAGCCAAATCCAGACTTTTATGTAAATAAAGAAATATGTAAATAAGAAATATGTAAATTTATTTCTTATGTAAATAAGAAATAAATATCTGTCTCACTTAAGTCACAGTTAATTTGGGTCTCTGTTATACACAACTAAAGCTCAACCCTAACCACTATAAGTAGATTTAAAGCAAATAAATAAATGGGATATTTCTTGCTTATTTAAATTCGTATATCAAAATTTATACCCATTAGGTTTATAAAACAAATTATGGGAGCCTTGAGGAAGGAGTGATGAGTGTGCAATAGAGAAGAAGCTTATTATGGAACTCAAGGAGAAAGAACATTTAGACAAGGTTTTGTAGGATAAATAGGAGTTTGCCAGGCAGAGAAGGAGGTAGGGCAATGCTATTGAACAAAGGGGTGAGGAGGAGCCGTACATCGCTTGAGTGGGATGCCAGCAGTGCAGAGAGCCTGAGGTGGGAAATGGAGGAGGGGACAGGAAAGCCTGGTCGATTCTCCACTGAGTAAGGCCTTGTGTGTATGCTGCGTTAAGATTTTTAAAAAATATTGTTTCGTGTTTGATTTTTGTTACTCCACAGATGATCATCTTTTCTAAGCCAGGAAAATGAGAGGAGCGGAATTATCTTTTAGAGAATAACTGGTTGTGGTTCAGAGACTGTAAAAGGGAGAAACCAGCTAAGCAGCGAGGAAGACCCTTAAGGAGGTGGTTGGCGTAAAAGGCGGGAGAGAAGGAGTTGCTGCCCCAAGGCCATGAGGATGATAAGGAAGCGGGTAAAGGAGGAATCATTTGCTCTGGTTATGAATGTGCATATCTGCAGAAGGGCTGGAAGCAAATTATCATTTCAAGGTAGGCGCACATAAAGGTTTTCTGCCCTTAAGGAGCTCACCCTCTGTACGGGGAACAGAATGTGCAAACACAGGTAACAACTCTTCAACCAGTCTTCCAAATATTGCCGTTTGTTTCAGGTAATCTCAAGGAATGATGCTGCGTCTGTTTCTAGTGCCCATGCCTTCTGTCTACGCCCCACTGCCTGGAATACCCTTTCCTCCCTTTTGGGGGGATGTTCACCTACCGTCCTTTTAAGACTCAGCTTAGGGTCACCAACTCTCTGAAAACTTTCCTGACCTCTCTTCCCCCAACCAATAAACAATCCTTTGTGCCAAATCCATATACCCTGTACATGGTCATAATAGCCTATTGCACTTTATTGTTATGTATACTATGTTGTCTATATGCTTGGTATATATTTCTTGCTATGCTTGCTATATTGTTTTCCTCTACTAGACTGCAAGCCTCTTGAAGCAGAAGCATCTGATTTTTCTTAGCAGAATAGGTGCTTAGTCAACGGTTGTGAAAAATAATGAATGGATGGATGCAACTTTGTTCAGTATTCAGTACAATTGTTTAGCAAAAAGGTTATGACTTGCCCAGATCACTCATTTAGATATATGTATAAAATTATTATATTAATATATTACATCATACTAAAGTTTATATATATATATATAACATATATACATACAAATATGGTTATAGTTTGGAGACTGTAAAAGAGAGACATGTATGTATATGCATATACAAATTTAGTATCACCAGGTTTTGTGTTTTTGTGAGTATTATTACTCAGTCAGAAAAAATAAATTTTTTTAATCACTGGGTTATTTGTTTTTTACTCTGTAGATATTAGCATTATGATATTTCACAGGTGATACTTCATTTTTCAAATATTGGGAATAAGAATATTCAAATTAATCTGCTAGATAAGACTTAAGCAAAAGAAGTAGAGTCTTCTCCAAATCCACTCTCTCTCTCTCTCTATGTATATATATATTTTTTTCAGGTCATACCCTGGAGCCACCCCTTCAAGTTTCCAGTAACCAATTAATAGCTTTCTTGGGATCCAAGGATGCTAAGGCTATAAAATAGAAAATTAGAATTACCGATTCATCTCTTCCTTGTTAGGGTCCCCTTCTGAGTCAGAAGAAGAAACCCCTGGGAAAATAAAAACAAGACATAAGATTTTTAAGATGATAATTTCTTCAATTGGTTCCTAAACAAGATACAAGAATTTAAGATGGTAATTTTTAAACTGTTTCCTAAACATTTAAAGACCCCCCTATAGAATCTTAGACTTAGAAATGAACTCAGTGATTCCCTAACACTTACATCCAGTTTGACAAATGAGGAAATAGACCCTACGAAGTTGAGGGAATTGCTGAAGATCACATGGCTAGTTAGTGACAGTGTTCAAATTGGCCCAACTTCTAAGTGTTCTGGTATGTGAAACACTTGCTGATGCCTTTGGCCTAACAGAGCAGTCTTTGCTGATACTCTCTTGAGTTCAAAATTCTTTTGCTCTTGGCCTACGCAGATTGAATAAAAGAAGGGGTTACACAGGATTCCAAACATTGTAGGTGTAGGTGGATGCTCTTCCGTTCAGTCCTAATATTAACAAGTCATACTTCATCTTGGGAGTGGGGGTGTTTGAAGTCCTGTTGCTACACAGAAAAAAAACCAGCAATCCAATCTCGGCACTGTTAGCAGAGCTTTGATCCTGGATTTACTTCTCAAGAGAGTGAATTCCAGGAAGACATAACAGAGCTAAATCTGGAGGTGTTTATTGGTCTCTGAAAATTTGAGATAAAACACATATATACCTGCAACACATTTCTATTCATGTATCTATTCAATAAATGTTTGTCAAATACTTGCTATGTACTTGGCAGTATGTAAGGTACTGGAGATACAAAGAGGAATGAGACAGTCTTGGCCTTACAATCTAGCTGGTAAATGGTCACTTATATGATAATAATACAATGTTTAAGTGCTAAGCCCAAGGCATACATAAGGTATTAAAGGTGAAAAAAAGTGCTAAAGAATGGTCCCCAGAAAAAACTTAGAGGATGAGACAAAATAGGAACACAAACTTAGGTAAATATATAAAGAGCATAAATTTATTTCTCCTCTAAAATTAATCATGTAAGTTTGGTGCTAATGTAAACGCCTTTGCAATGCTCCCAACTGGTCTCCGTGCTTCTACCCTTGACTCCCTGCAGTATATTCTCGACTAGTGGCCAGAGTGACTCTGTTAACAACTAAGTCAGATCATGTCATGTCTCTGTGCAGAACCCTCCAGAACTTCCCATCTCCCTCAGAGAGAAAACCGAAGTCCTTGAAGTGATCTACAAGGACTTATGTGATCTGCTCACCTGCCTCACTCCACCCCCGCTGTCTTGAACTTCTGGCCTCACTTTCTGTTCCCTTCTTGTGCTCTGCCCTGGCTACATTGGCTCATCTCCGTACCTTAAGACAAGGACACTCCCACCTCAGGGCCACTGCGCTTGCTGATTTTTCTGCCAAGAGTGATTCTCCCTTGAATATCCTTGTGGCTTATTCCCTGACTCCCTCCTGGTTTTCACTCAAATGTCACTTGTAGTGAGGTCTTCCCTGGCCACCCTATCTAAAGTTACATCCAACACACACACACACACACACACACACACACGTGCACACTCATGCACACACATATACACAATTCCTGTCCCTTTTTCTTCCTTTTTATTTCTTCTATAGTGCTTATATATACACCTGTCATATTATATACTTTGTTTATCTCATTTATCTTCTGTCTGTCCAATTATAATGTAAATTTGTCAGTACATAAGCCTAGGGATTTTTGTCTACTTGGTTTGCTGCTATATCCCCATGGCCTAGAAGAGAGTGTGGTAGAATAGGCCCTCAATAAATATTTATCTATTGTAACGATACATCTTACTGGTGTCATGCTCCAAGAAAATTTTACTTTACCTTCTATATAAATCTCAGCAGAAGTTGAATCTGTCCCATAGATGTTAGAAGCAAAGCAGGAATAGCGTCCTGTGTCCTCTTCGAAGGCTTCAGCAATGGTCAGTGAGTGAAGATTTCCTGCCTGGATGATGTGAATGTCTGGGGAATTTTCAAGTTCCTTGCCTTCACAGTACCACCTGCAGGGGAGAGAATATGGCCATTGGACTTGACTGAAATATGAGACGATAACCTAGGCGGCTCCAGATATTCTCTAAGGAGAAAACTGTGAACTCAATTCAAAGTAAGAATAAAAACCAATCCATTATTACAGTAGTATTTGATTGTAACAATGAGAAGAGTTGGCAGTATTCAAATCACATTGACACCTGACTCCAGAAATTAGAAAGTGGCTCCTACTAAGAATGATACAACAGGGATAAGATGGATAAGAAAGCAAGTACGGCCAACCACTAAGAGCAGGGTCTTTAATGTGGAACTTGGCTTCACCTGAAATGATTTCTAGATTTCCATAGTGTGCATTAAATAACTATGACATTGGCTTATTCAGAGAGAATCTAAGAGATAATAAAGGTTTGAGAAGTTGAGTACACTCATTCCCTCCTAAAAAATTGCATCTGACCTAACTAAATGAAAATTAATTTGTTCTGTTACTGGAGTCATTGGAGTAAGGAGGATGGGTCATATTCTCCCAGAAGTGGCCCAACTCTGGCAAATAACCTAAGGTAAATATGTTTCTATATGTTAAGCTAAGAAGAGGCAAGGAAGGATTCTACCCAGAGTTTTGGATGGGACATGGCCCTGGTGACACTTGGATTTCAGACTTCTAGTCTCCAGAACTGTGAGAGAACAGATTTCTGTTGTTTTAAGCTATCCAGTTTATAATAATTTGTTACGGAAGCCCTAGGAACCAGATATGGTGGGCAAGAAATAAGATATGCTCATATTATTTGCATTTGCATAAAGACAACTGGAAAGAATAAAATGCCAAAATAGCCAAAAGTGGCTAGCCATTGGGGTGGATAAGGATAGATAGTAATAAGATGTCTCAGTGTACACTTTTATGTTTTTTCATTTTCTGAAATACTAATAGTTTTTTTTTTTTTTAGAGATAGGGTGTTACTCTGTTGCTCAGGCTGGAGTGCAGTGGCATGATCATAGCTCACTGCAGCCTTGAACTCCTGGGCTCAAGCGATCCTCTTGCCTCAGCCTCCCGAGTAGCTGGGACTATAGGCACACACCTCCATGAATGGCTGATTTTTTTTTTTTTTGTAGTGATTGGATCTCACTATATTGTCTAGGCTGGTCCCAAACTCCAGGCTTCAAGTGATCCTCCTCCTGTCTCGATCTCCCAAAGTGTTGAGATTACAGGTGTGAGCTACCATGCCCAGCTAATTAATAATAATTACCAACATAATAAAAAGTAATTCAGTGGGAAGTATTACAACTATTCCATGTCAAAAATTAAATAGTCCTGGCAGTTGGTAATCTTTACTGTAATTTCAGATCTAACCGCTCAGTGCTTTAATCCCTCCCTCCCACCATTTATAAAGCAAGATTCTAAAGTTCGTTTAAGAAAACCCACCTATTCAACTATTTCCCACTAGTCAAGCTATTCTCTACTGCTCCATAAATATGTTATGGTCACCCCCACATTCAAGCCTTTGCTCATGTTTTTCTTTCTATCTGAGATTCTCTTCCTCTGCCTTTCAGCTACTGCAAATATAACTCATCCATCAAAAATTGGCTCGGATATTGCCTCCTACACCAAGCTGTCTTTTACCATCACTTCTCAACGATCGTTATGTTTTCTAACTTCACTTTTTTCTAAACTGGAACTATGTCATGCAAGACTTGATTATATGCTGTCTTTTATTGTCTAATTTGAAATTTTGTCTTGTCTCACCAGTTTCATTAGATTGTAAATTCTTTGAAGGTAGGAACAGTGTCTCATGTGCTCTTGCAGCATCCACCCTGCCTAGTATAGTTTTCTATATACTATCTTCTTTGGCCATCTTACCTCATCCTGTAGTTTCAATCATCACCTCCCTTTGGGATAACATCTAAATTTGCCTTTTTGATTCTGATTTCTGGACTCCATGTTCCATCACTCTTACCTTCACTATGTTTCAACCACATTGGTTTTCTACCTATTCTGTGAACACATAAACATTTCCCCACGTTGGCATTTTTCCCAAAATTCTCTTTCCCCAGATATTTACAAAGATAGGTCTTTCTCATCAGTCAGACCTCAGCAACAAATGTCCCCTCCTCGGAGAGGCCTTCTCTGACCCTCTTCTTATATAGTCCCCTTGTCCTCGGTCAGTCTCTCACATTATCCTCTTTTGTTATCTTCATAGCACATATTACTGTTTGAAATGATCTTATATACTTGTTTACTTTGGTATTGTTTGCTCTCCTCACTAGGCTGTAAAGTCCATGAGAGGATTACAATCCCAGTACCTACAATAGTGTCCTGGCACATGGTAGGTATTCACAAAATAAATGTTTCATGGATTCGTTGGAAGACTGTATAATGGAAAAAATTACTAGCTAATATTTGTAAGTGTTTGTTATTTGTTTCATGAAATTCCATGCCAGTCTTTGATTTCCATTGAGGTAGCAGCAGTATATGCAGCTGCTGAAATGGGTTCATGAATCTCCCAAAGCATAAATCTCACCAAGACCTCAAGGAACTTATATAAACAAACCCTCAGAGCATGTGTAGTTCTAAATCCAAATATTGGGCATCCAATTAAATGTGATGTATTGAGTACATGTGTTTATCTTTATTCCCCTCCTGAAATGCCCCTAAAACGAGAATAAAACAATTTCTAAAAGGTACAAAACCATGAAGGCAAAGAAAATGGGAGGGAGACAATACCAAAACTGAGACCTCAAAAACTTTTGGAAGATGAAAAGCAGATTGAGGAGCCAGGAGAGTTGAGAAATGTGAAAACCAAGTGCCTGCTTGGGAATGTCAGTGAAAGAAGAAGCCAATTTGTGCAGCAGAACCCCAGAAAGTTTTGGGATCTGAAGATAAGAGGTTGCTAACAATGGGCAGGGGGGAGAGGCACAGAGCTTAAGATAGAGAAATTGGTTACAAGTTTGGAAAATGAGGTTTTACATCTCCACACCAGGTCACCTCTTCTCTTCTGAACAGTTAGAGAATGTCCCAGGATAAAAGCTGAGTTGCAGGCTAAACCAGCAGCTACTCCATGTTGGACCAGGAGGAGGGAGGCCTTCCAAAGGGATTTTTTCTAGGGAAAACCAAATGGGTCTGATGGGTCACCTGAGACTTAACTGCATGGAAGAGAATATTTAGGAGAAGTTACACAAATTTATTGGAGAATTGAGACAAATCTGTGATAGAACAACAGAACTAAGCACATCAAAACAGAAGACAGCAACCAATTCTAGGTCAAAATAAAAAGTTGCACAAGCAAAGAACCATTCATTTTACCCTTCCAGGCTTGGTAGTGAACAATACTTAGGTAGTAACGAGAAGGTAAACATTAAATAATTTTTTAAACAGCAGTGTCATATGATTCTATTGAGGTGATGAAGGAAAGAACAACAGGGGTGCTGGTCTGGTACTGGGGTGCTAAACTTTCATCTTACACAACAGGAAGTCAACAGAAAATAGCTACCATCAGCATACCAAGCAATAGCAATATGAGCATTTTACAGTGGTTCTGAAAGTGTAGTTCACTTTTTGTGAAGACAAAACTTTTTCATATAATATTAAGACATTATTTGCCTTTTCACTGTGTTGACATTTACACTGATGGTGCAAAAGCCACAGTGGGTAAAACTACGGATGCTTTAGCAACACAGAGTAAAGCACCGTCACAAAACTGACGAGTGGTTATTGTGTTTACCACCACACTTGCAGTAAAAAATAAATTAATTAATTAATAAAAAGAAAAATCCAGTTTCACTGAAAAATGTTCTTGATGAAGCAGTAAAAATCATTACTTTTATTAAATCTCAACGTTGAGTTCGTGTGTTTTTAATACTCCGGGAGGTAAACAGGGGAGTAGCGTAAAGCATTTCTGCTGCATATGGAAGAGCACTTGGGTGATTGTTAAAACTGACAGTTGAATTAGCTGCGTAATACGTAAAACAATATTTTAACTTCAAAGAACAAACGACAGACAAATTATGGTTATTCAGACTTGGGTATTTGGCACACATTTTCTCAAAAATGAAACCAGTAAGCCTGTCACTTTAGGTAAAAATAACTGATAGCATTTATTGCCAATGAAAAAATTTGAGGTTTCAAGGAAAAATTAGAACTTTGGATAATTTGTATCCCTCACAGTGACTTTAGGGATTCCCAATACTTAAAGACTTTTTCATCAAATCAGTGATGATATTAATAAATATGGTTTTAAAATATTATACAATAAAATGTGTTACCTTTTGGAAGATCTGTGTTACTATTTTCCAAATGACCAATGTGTCATGATGTTACCCTTTAAAATATAAGACAGACCAATGGGTTGTAGCACAGCAGAGTACCAAAGTTCATTGGGATGATTTCAGATTTCACATTGCAGCTAACCTTTAAGAAACTACTGCTTGTTTTATATTGATGTAGTATTAAATAAGAATAGCCACAATTATCTGAAAAGACTATTATAATACTCTTCCTGTTTTTCCTGTTTCTGGTAACATATCTGTGTAAGGCTGGATTTTTTTCATTTATTTCAACCCAAACAACATATTACAACAGACTGAATACAGAAGCAAATATGAGAATCCAGCCATATCCTATTAAGCCAGATATTAAAGAGACTTGCAAAAAATGTAAAACAATGCTACTTTTCTCACTTAATGTTTTGTTTTGAAAAATACAGTTATTCTTCATAAGATTATTTATGTTAGCATGTTTATTACTATTAGTTTAAAACGAATAAGTAAATATTTAAAACATTTCTCAGTTTCGATTGCTAACATGATAAATAATTATAACTCACATAAACAAAACCTCTTTTGGGCCTCAGTGATTTTTAAGACTAAACGGGTCCTGAGAACAAAAAGTTTAAGAGCTACTGGCATGTTATTTAGAAAGCTAGAGGTAAATAGACAGAAAACTGCCAAAAAGAGTTAAAAGTGGTCTGTTATTTAATAACATTTGACTTTTTAAGCAATGTAACTATTAATTTGATAAAACAAATATAAATAGCTATTTCAAAACAAATAAATACCTTCCTTCATACGAACATTATAGGATTATCTCAACTCTTTAGATCACATTTTTTGTCCTTATGAAAAGGAGCGTGGGAACATCCACAAGCAATTGGATAGCAAGAAGGAGATAAGTGGAGTGATTCCAGTGCCCAAACTCTCCGTCAGAAGCGTTTCTGTCCTTACTCAGATGGCCAGGACGGCTGCAGCAGGCCCAAAGGACAATCAGTAACCGTCACTCTGACATTAACAGTATGACCCACTTAGAAATAACACACAGATCAGGCTGCCTTCTGGAAAGGTGATTCAATTTACCCAGCTACTCTGAAGACTTTTGAGGGTAAGGAGGAAACCAGACTCTCCTCAAACGTCTGTCCGTGTTGGGGAATGCTTTCATAGAAATGCCCTGCCCAGCAGCGTGTTTTTAGAAAGCCAAATCCTCATGATACTTACAGAATGGCATTGGGTGCCAGCTGTGATTCATGGCTCAAAAGAAATGAGTCAATGATCTGGGGAAATGGGGCAGGTTCACATGATTAAAAAGGACCCGCCTTTCATACTCAAGGCTAGCTCGCTTCATGTGCTAATTTGGTAGCTACCAAGACTGGGAAGGAAGAAGGAAGACACCAAGAGACACATCTTCCAGATTGAACTGGACTTTTTGGCTACATATTACCATTCTGCTGTTAGGTTACTATTTCATCTAAAATATGGCTTGGGTAAATATTATGACTCATTGTTTTAGCACATTAACAGCTTCTAACCGTAGTTTGAATGTGTTATTCTGACTCACCAGTAACAACGTTCATTAAAAGAATGATTACTCAGAGTCTTTCTTTAAACATGTCCCAGCCCTTCCACAGTCCCTGTCCCACCTTCTATTATTCCCTCCCCTAATACCCTGTTCTTTTTCTTCACAGGACCTATATATAATTTATAATTATATATTTATTGGTAGGTTTATTTGTTTTAGTGTCTCTCTCCCTTAGTGGACAATAAATACCACAAGGGCAGAGATTATCTCGTTTGTTTACCACTGTTTATCAGGCACCTCGCAGAGTGCATTGGTACATCATAGCTGCTCAAAAAACATTTTGTTGTATGAATGTTAAATGAATGAACCCAATTAGGATTATGATGGCCTCAAGTCTTTTTCATTTGCATTTTTCAAGAAGGCTTGGGTGCTAGAAAAGAAATTCCCTTGAATTGTCTTTAGTCAGCTTCATCTAACAATGTTGGATCTCGTAAGGGAAGAATGCGAGGCCCACAATGCAGCCAAAAGGTAGTATATTTGCTTACTGACATTTCTAGCTCTCTCCAAGCATCAGAGCCGCTGTTCATATATGGAGTGCAACTGGAGTATATTGGACAATAAGATAATAGTGGATGTTTTCTAACAGGACTCAAAGTTACACTGGATTTTGTGATATAATTCATATGCCCTGTTTGACTGCTACTGAGTCAACAAACGTAAGTTTTCGTGTTCACTCGTGGGAAGGTGGGAGTGTAAATGGGAGGATATGTCTATGCTTTAAGTTTTATTAAAACTTATCAAGTTCTTCCAGGTGGAAACTTCTTGGTAACTTAAGAAAAGCATAAATAGCAATTGGCTAATGCTAAGACATCAGGGCCACCCCTTGCCACATAGCCAATTTTAGATATAACAAAAGAGAGGATGAATAAATGTGAAGATGAAAACAGTTCCTAAAATAATTTTTTAAAAAGACTAAATTACTTCGAGGAGGGGTAACTAGTAATCCTTCTAGAAATTTCCTTCTAGAATTCCTCCTTTTTCTTTATCTCAGAGTACTTATTACTAAATTACTACATAATTTACTTATTTATTAAATTTATTGTGTTATCTATTCTCTTTCATCTCATCTAGAATGTAATATGGCAAAAAACTTTGCTTTATTTACTGATGAATCCCAAGTCCTTGGAACAGTTCCTGATGCATAGTGAGTGCTGAATGAATTGTTACTGAACAAATGAACTAGTGAACGTACTGAATTTTCTAGTTTTGTTGTTCTTGTGGATTCAATGTACTTGAATCTTTCCATGTTACATGTTCTAAAGTTTAATTTCTTCCTTTCTTCTGTTTGCTATGTTAAATCTTTCTTTCGGAAGAAATTCTATGTGTTCAATTTAGAGCCCCTTTCATGGTATTGACTTTCCTTAGCTGTTTGAAAACCCTGCAATTTTACGGAGGTTGGCTCTGATTACAGGAGGTGTTTCTGGTGCTTGTTAGGGAGGGGCAGGCTGTAATTTCAGGTGAGGCATGTATTGTGTTCCGGCAGCTCCTCTGTCCTCCTGTTACGGCTCGCTATCTGGGACACTGCCCTGCGTCCCCAGCACACATTTGCAGCTCTGGCTTGTGTCAATTGGCTGTGTTTGCTGCTCAGCCCAAGCAGGGGGAGCAGGAGGCACGACCTACACAGCTGCTCTGAATGTAGTTTCCAGAATAATCACCCTGACACTCCCCCGTGCCCTCTCATTTACTGTATCTTTTGCCTCCAAGCAGGAGCACACCCAGAAGAATTCTTAGCTCCCCAGCAGTCCTCTCTGGGATATGATTTGGGCTTTGGATTTTCTTGTCAGTCAGGTTCCATCTGCTTACAGGCAGATTTACCAGGAAACCAATGAAGCTTCAGGTTTCCTCACCTGCATGGTTCCCTTCCAAGGCCCTGTACCCCAAGTGTGTATTCACAATTTCGCATTATTTATCTTAAAGAAGACCTCCCAAATTGTATGCACTTTAAGGCCCACAAAGCTTGGATCTGTCCCCTTGACATGCTTTATACCTTTGAGGAATTTCTAAAAATTTCGGGTCTATAGATGGCATTCTATATTGTTCTCCAGTTAGGTTTTGGGGTATTGGAAGGGAAGGTAGGCCACGTACTCAGTTTTACCACTCTGATATGATCCCCTTTTCATTGTTAAATTATGTCTAATCTGCCTCTATACCCATTACCCTTTTAAAATTGCTCTTACTGAGGTCACCATGGCCTCTGTGTTACTAAATCAAATGATACTTTTCAGTTTGCATCTGACATGATCTCTAATTAGCATTTAGAGTGCTTGGCTACTTATTCCTTCTTGAAGTAACTCTTCTTTGTTATGACTGCCCCCATTTGTTTCCTACCATTTGAGATGTTCCTTCCCAGTCTCCTTTAGGGGATTTTCCTCATCTACCCAAACTTTAAATCTTGGAATTCCTTTGCAATATGGTCTGGACAGGAGTGATACTCGAAATTACTAACAGCTGATTCAGAATGGATGCTCTCTCCTCCACCCCCCACCAATCAGAAAGATGCAAACCATACACAGCCTCAAGGGCTGTACCAGTTGTACTGATTAAATATCACACTTGGGGCTTGTGGCCAATTCTCTCCTGACAAAAATGCGAGAAAGAAAATACAAAAATGCTACAGTTCTGAACAAAATATTAGCAAACCAAATCCTGAAATATATAAAAATATAATAGATTATGACCAAAGTGTGTTTATCTCAAGAATTTAAAATTGGTTTAACATTATAAAAAAATCAATATTCTTTACCAGGGTAAAGGAAAAAAACCATATGATAATCTCAATAAATGCAGAAAAAGTGATAAAATTCAGCATCCATTCATCATTTTTTAAAATATTAGTCTTCTAGACAAAAGAACTTACAACAAAATCTTACATAATATGTTGAAAAATGGAAAGCATTCCCTTCAAGATCAGAAATAAGACTACAGCACCCAGTGTCACCACTTCTGTTTAACATTGTACTGGAAGACTTACCTCTCTCAAAAAGGCAAGAAAAGGAAATATAAAATAGAGGATTGGAAAGGAAGAACACTCAAAAAAGTCCATTGAAAAAAGATTTCATGAATTTAGTGGTTGTTGAATGAGAAAAATTCCCCTAAGGAGAACTGTTTCATAAATTTAGCAAAGTTATAGAAATCAATTGTATTTTTATATATAACAAATATAGAATGTAATTTTTAAAAAGTAACATTTATAATAGCATAAGGAGGAGGTACCTATGAATAAAGCCAAACAAAGATTTGTAAGATCCAGAGAAAAGTTTACAAATCTTTATTGAAATATATTAAAGAATACCTAAAAAATGGAGAAACACATCATGCTCTAGAATATGAAAGCTCGGTATTTAAAAGATGCCAAATTCTCCCAAAATTGACCCACAGATTCAATGTAATTCCCAAAATCTTATTAGATCTTTTAAATTTTTTTGTGGCATTTGATGATTCTAAAATTTATATTGTAGAGCAAAAGAACAAGAAGAACCAAAAATCCTTAAAATGAAAAAGTTGGAAACCATGAACTGTGAAAAATCTATGGTAATGAGATAAATAAACCACAGGAAAAGAATAGAGAGGCCAGAACTAAACCCACACACGTATGGAATTTTGATTTATAATGTAGCTGGCACTATATATCAGTGGGGGGAAGATGTACTCTTTCATATTGTGCTGGAATAATTGGTTATCCGATCTAAAAAAAATTGAAATAGGTCCCCTGCTTTATATCATACACAAAAATCAAGTTTAAGTGGATTGAAAACTTAAACGTGGAAGGTAAAATTATAAAACTTTTAGAAGACAAGATACAAGATTATCTTTATGACTTTGGGGTTTGGAAGAATTTCTTAAATGAGACACAAACTACAAAAACCAAAATCATAAAGGAAAAATTAATTAACTTGACACTGAAGTTAAGAATATCTAATTATCAAAAGACACCATACAGAAAATAAAAAGACAAACCAATAGGCTATTTTCATAATGCATATGTCCTATGATGAGTATGCAGAATATTTAAAAAGTTTTATAAATCAATAGGAAAAGAACAAACAACCCAATAGAAAAATGAGTAAAAGACATAAACAGGCCCTTCATGGAAAATGAACCCTGAATGATCAATAAACAGAAAAAGATTCTCAACCTCATTAGTAACTATGGAAATGAAAATTAAAACCACATGAGATAACACTTCACACCCATCAGATTGGCAAAATTTAAAAAGTCTGGTAAAGTTTGGGCATCGCAAGTCCAAAAATACGGAATCCCAATGCTCCAAAATCCTAAATGCTCACAGGAAATGCTCATTGGAGCATTATGGATGTCGAATTCTCAGATTTGTGATGCTCAACCAGTAAGTATAATGCAAATATTCCACAATCTGAAAAAATCCAAAATCTGAAACACTTCTGGTCCCAAGCATTTCAGATAAGGGATGCTTAACCTGTAATATAAATATTGGCAACGATGTAGAACAACCCAAAACTCTTATACAATGTTGATGGGAATGTAAATTGAAATGATTCCTTTGGAAAAAAATGTGGTATTATTATTATATAAAGTTGAAGTTATACATACTCTGCCAGCAATTCCATGCCTAAACACACTCCTGCACCAAGAAAAACTTGTGTACCAGGAACGTATATTAGAGCATTTATAGTACCATGGTTCATATTAGGAAAAAAACCTGGAAACAACTCAAATATACATCAATAATATTCTAGTCATAGTAAAATACTACGTAGCAATGAAAACAAGTGAATTAAAGTGACATGTAACATGAATATACTTTTTAGAGAAAAAATTCAAGTAGTAGAAGATAGACATTATGATTCTACTTACATAAAAATTTTAAAACATGTAAAAGTTACTAATATTATTTTTAAAAAAACTTTTCATTATGGAAACATTCAAACACAAAGTAGAGAGACTAATACAATGAACCTCTATGTACACATTGCTTAGCTTCAACAAATTATCAACAAATTGTCAGTTTATTAAAATACGGATGGCCGAGCCTCATCCTTAGTGATCCTGATTCAGTGGGTCTAAGGTGTGGCCTGTGAATTTGCCTGTCCACCAAGGCCCTGGGTGATGCTGACGTTGCTGGTCTAGGGAACCATTTTGAGTAACTTGTTCTAGGAGGTTCTCAGAATCTGGCCTCTACTCCCTCTCTGGACTTATCTCAAACCATTCCTCCTCACTCTTTATATTCTGGCAACATCATTCCTCCAATTCCTTAAACTCGAAACTTACCTTGCTGCCTCAAAGACTTCAAATTTTCTATGCCCTCAACCTGCAACACTTTTCCCCCCACCCTACTTTGCTAGGCAAACTCCTAGCCATCCGTTGTATCCCATCTTTAATATCGCTTTTCGGGAAAACCTTCCAAACCTACTCACAAGGTCCCTTCGCTATATGCTCCCTCCTTCATAACATTTATCATAATTGTAATCATATAATCATTTGTGGAATTTTTATTTATTATCTGTGTCCCTTCTAAGCTCCATGAACTCAGGGAATTTGTCTATCTTGTTCACTGCTTTAACTTTAGTGCCTACAACAATACATCACACTTAAATAGGCACTTAATATTTGTTGGATGGAAGAATGAATCAAGGTTTTTAGATTTTTGTAAAAAGTAGAAAAAGACCCTAAATAATATAATATGAAATTTCCTTTTATCATTTAAGATATCTTTTTTCTTTGTAACTATTTTGTTCCTTTTTTATGTTCTTGACACAGTACTTGCAGACAAATGTCTAGAAGTAGCAATGACAAAACTTAGCCATAGTGGGCACCAACAACTATAAAAGGCAAATTTGTGCCATCTTCAAAAGTTGTGCACAAGCAAACAGAGCGTGACCTAGCTATACATTCCTGGGAAAAGAATTTGGAGTCAGGATACACAAAAGGATCATGGCCATTTGCTGTGAAGTCCCACAGACTCTTTCATCCGTGGAAAACACATGAATGTATTCCATTTTCTAAGGCAACTCTTCCAGTGAAGCTATGTCCGAGATTAACAAGCTTTCGAAAATGCTAGTTTCAGTGATACAGGATCCCACTTCTACTTAGAAAACAATTTCTACTCAATTAACTTGGAAATCAACAATATAAACAAAAGTGATTTTTCACCTTGCTGAACTAGGATGACAAGAACATGGATAAAATACTGATTACACACAGGAACACACAGCTACAAAGTTAGGCTTCAGTTGCCCAGTATGCTTATTATATTTTCTTACTAAAATAGCAAGATGATACTGTCCTTATTGACTATGATGTTTCTATTTAGCAAACCAAAATGTCTCATTATTTTAGTATTTTAATTCATTTTTTAAAGAGAACCTCCGGATCCAAATCTGCGCTCCTGTGTCCTGTGGAGATGCCTCAGGAGTTTCAAGCAGGTAGGTCTCTAGGCGCCTCCGCCCCAACCCTCTTCAAACCCAATAGCACCAATTTTACCTTAAATGAAATCTGCGTGTGTGTGTGTGTAACATGTATTGGGGGAGAACGTAATGGTTTTTTTTTTTCTTTTTTTGTGGGGGAAGGGAAGAGTTACTGCTAAAAGAAGGAAAACATTACTACACTCTAGTCCTGGACTGAACCAACAACTAGAAGTTGGTTCCAAGTGTTGTTTGCGTTTACAATCCCTTTGTAATTACAGAGATACTGCGTCAGACTTTTCTCAGTGTCCAAGTTACTCCCTGGAACGTCTCTAGCTCCAGTACTCTCTCATTTGACCTTCGGTGCTGATTTCCAACTGCCTGTTGGATATGGTCCCTCTCTCCCCACAGACTCAAATCCTCATCAACTTCCTCCACAGATTGCCTACTTCTTCCACTTTCTCAGTCCTTGCCAGTGACCCCAGCTTTCTTTCAGGTATCAAGCTCATAAACTTGTGGAGTAAATTTTTTTACTCATCCTTCCTATCTAGCCAGTCATCAAGTTCGGCTTGATTTCTTTTCTTCTAAATGTCTCTCACTAACGTCTTTTTTCCTCATTGCTGCTGCACCCACCTGCGTCTGACCAGAGCACGAGTTGCCTGGGATGGCTTCCACAGCTTCCTAAGTGGCCATGTGGCTCCATTCTTTTCCGACTTCACTTATTCTTCCAGACTAATTCTCCTCAAATGCTCCCTTTCAACTTGTGACTTCCCTACTCACAGCCTTAAATAGTTTCCTGTTTGTGTTGAAACCAAGTCTGTACTATTCTGTGTTGCTTTCAAGGTTCTTCAAAGTCATCTGGCTCTACTCTCCTTTCCAGTTAGGTCAGTCTCCTCCCTGCCACATAAAAACATTATGTAAACATGTTGAGTTGACCTGGCCGGAAAGGACCCATCCCTTTTGCTTACCTCTTTGACCTCATCTCTAATCTTTCCTTACCTGATACCCATGTTCTTTGCACAAGAACTTGTTGTTCCCTGAAAACACTTGCCTCTGGGCCTTTGCACCTGCTTTCTCCTTCCATCCTTGGTCTCCTCCACCTCTTGGGTTAATGCTGCCTTTATCCTGCACTCCAGGCAAAGTAACTCACATCTTCCTTTGAGCCACCATTGCAGCTTATGCATACATTTGTCATAGTCCTTATGATGCAATATTGCTGTGTTTTCATTACATGTCCGTCTGAGCTACCCTCTTGGAATAGTTTAGACTCGGTTTCAAAACTAGGTCCCTGACTTCTAGTAGCTCACTATTACTTTGTACTCAAAGTGAATCATTTTGGTAACAATAGGTATTTGTTGAATGAATAAATGAGTAAATCTCTACCTAAATCCTTTTCACTCTTCAAATTCAACTACAATCCCCTTACATCTCTGAAACCTTTTGATTTTCTCGCCCTCCCTCTCCTCTGAAACCTGATAGTACTTATGGTTTGTACTATAAAAATTAGGTTGATTTCTTTAATTGGATGGGAAGCTTCTTGAAGGCAGGGACACGTGTATATACTGTGTCTGTCATTGCATGGATTACAGTGTTGAGCACACAGCAAAATCTAACTAAATATTTGTTTTCTAATTAGTTACATAAATTCTGTGCTTAGGAAAATAATGATAGCAACGATCTACCTGAAAAACTGTAATTTTTTTACTTAATATAATTGCAGCCATGAAATTAAATACTAATTCATTCTGAAAGTATTTAGTGAATATCTACAAATTTCCTGGCATCAAACCAGTGGTTGGGATACAGGCATGAACTCTATCGGTAAAGAAATTCTTGCCAGGTAAAATTAGTCTTGCTACATGGAAGCTATATGCATTTATTTCACTTTCAAATTTTTAGATTTATCAATTTTTAGTTGGTTGATTAAGTACTTTTTGAATGGCCACAGATTTTTTGTTTTTGAGGGAATGGGTACTTTGTAGTTCTTCCTAATTGATCTTTCTCAGCGGTGCACTGAATTTGTTCTTCTATCTGAGATTGTCATGGTTGAGAAATGGGAAAGTGAGTCCTGAATAATCTGGTCTAATTTTTTTTTGGACCAGTCTACGTCTAGAAACTAGTGGACTGGACAAGACAAATTTAAATTGTATGTAGGCCATAACGTGAGTGCTCACCAGCTTTCTCAGACTGACCAGATGCCACAGCATGGTATCTGTCACGGTGCTGTAATGACATCTCACTAGTGTTACTGAGCAGAATCCCAGAGAGTGTCATCAGGCACGTTTAGAGCAAACGGGCAGACACTGCCCTGTGTGCTTCAGTTCCAACCCTTTGCCACATCTTAGGCCAACTGTCTCAGTCCTGATTTAAATCTAAGTTGAGTTTCTTGTTTTCCTCTTTCTTTATTCATTAGTTCACTCAACATTTCTAAGTGGCTACTAGGGGCCAAAAGCTGTGATCGGTACTCAAGATACAAAGGTAAAAAGCAACAGAATTCTTGCCCTCAAGGAAATCAGTTGGATAACCTGATTGTAAAATGTATATGCCACTGTAGAAATAGTATTTGATATTGCCTTAGAAAAGCAAAATTCAATACATAAATATGTCTTTGGGCCAGCATCCTTTGAATTAATTTGCATATATAAATAAAGTAATATTAATATTAATACTATTAGTGTCCTATAATATGAATATTATGTATGAAAAAGATGAGGCCCTGTTTACATGTAGAGAATAAATATTAAATAGTTATGAAGTCATATTCTAGTGGTAATTGGGTAGTTAAGAAGGCAAAGTAACTCTTCTAGGACTCTAAATACTAGTAATTCTCTACAAAAGTAATACACTTCAACCACATTATTCACATATTATTTCACTATAATATTAGAGGTAGCAAATGTTTTCCTGGGAGCTAAGGCTGGTTCCAGATTTTGTGGGACCTGAAGCCCATAAATGTGGAAGGGCGCCTTAAAAAAATAAAATTAGAGCACGAAATTAGGTGTAGCCTATGCACGTGGGGAGCCCTGAAGCTTATATTTTATTGGCCTCACAGAAAAGCTAACAACGGTAGGCACATAAAAGAACAATGTCCTCTCTATCCATCAGTCATAGTGTTCATGAAGCTGATATCAAAAATTTTTAGAGACAGGGTCTCACTCTCTCACCCAGGCTGGAGTTCAGTTGTATCATCATAACTCACTACAGCCTCAACTCTTGGGCTCAAGCGATCCTCCCACCTCAGCCTCCTGTGTAGCCGGTACTACAGGCCTGAACCACCACACCCTGCTAATATTTGTACTTTTTGTAAAGATGCGTCTCACTTTGTTGCCCAGGCTGGGCCCGAATTCCTGGCCTCAAGTGATCCTCCCACCTCAGCTTCCTAAAGTGCTGGGATTGCAGGCATGAGCTAGCACGCCCAGCTTTCTTTAAAATTCAGAAGATACTGCCAGGTATTCACTGAGTAGAGATCTTAAATACTTTCTTTTTTTAAGCTACAGACCATAGAACTGTACTGTCCAATACTGTAGTCAGTGGCCACATGTAGTTATTGGGCACTTGAATTGTGGCTAGTGAAACTAAAGAACCGAATTTTAAAATTGTACTTAATTTTAATTAGTTTAAATTTAAAAACCAATACACATCTCAGTTATTGCAAAACTTTTAAGTATGTTTGGAACCACTTGGATATATCAATCTACTTTTTCAATAATAAATTTTATGAAACCTAAATACAGATTAAGTTTTTCCTAGGAAAATTTAGCATCCAAATTGAGATGTGCTGTAGTTGTAGAATCACACTAGATTTCAAATCTCTGCTATGATGAAAAGAATGTAAAATATCTTAATAATTCTTATATTGAACACATGTTGAAATGATAGTATTTTTAATATATTGGTTAAAAAGGCATATTATTAACCTTAATCTTAATTTCACCTAGTTATTTTTATCTTTTTACCTTTTTAAAATGTGGCTAGTAGAAAACTTAAAATAACATACATGGCTAGTGTTACATTTGTATTGGACAGAGCTGCTTCAGACACTGCTTTTCTCAAATGGAGTATATAATTTTTGAAACCACGCACTTAAAAAATAATACTTAGGAGGATCATGGTAGATGGAAAGCAATGACCAAATATTACTAAGGGGATATTTTTACCTTACTTGAGGTGGTGGAATTCCTACCACTATGCAATCCAACTGTACTCGGGTTCCTTCTGGAACTTCTCTGCTCCGTAACTTTTGAGTGAACCGGGGAGGCTGCCCCAGAGGTTCTTCATAGTACAAAGATGAAGGTGAAGACCCCGGGGTGGTGTCTCCACCAGCCGCCTCACTGGCAGCCTGCTCAGCTTCACGCCTCTTGGCTTCCTGCTGTTCAAGGGCGTGATTCACTTCATTATCTCTGGTATCCGCAGGGATAGGGATGGGAACAGAAGATCTTTCTCGTCTTTCTGACAGATCTGAGAAACTGGAGCTATTTTCCTGCACTACTTTGTTTTGAGATTCCAATTTACTCTTGTGGTTTTTGCAGGCATGAGGTCTGATCCTTTTGGAGCTATGGGCTTTGAAAAGGGAGGATAGCTCTTCGATGAAGTCGGCAGCCTTATTTAAGAATACTTTTTTGGACTGGGTTTCAGAACAATACTGTGGCCTTTTTGCCTCCTGGGGCTTCTCTGTAGAGCTGGTAGGACTTCGAGGGTTATCCTGGCAGAAGTTAGGCTCAAAACTTGATTTAGGTGAGTGTTTCACCTGATCAGAAGAAAGCCATTTTCTAGATTGAGCTTCCTCTGCTTTCTCCAAAGGGTCATGGTTGATGGCCAGTCTTGCCAGATTGACACTTTCATCTAATTCTTCTTGACTCAGAAAGGCTGAAAGATCTGGAAGGTCATCTTGGCCTCCTCCTTCTTCAACAGCCCCAGAAGGACTGCCAAAATGGAAAGGGTTGGAGGAAGGTTCTGCTCGACTCCTCTCATTGTTTCCCCGATGTCTGGTTTCAGCCAAATAGCTCTCTCTTAGAAGCTGAGATATGGAAGTAGAAGCTTCTACGCTGTCGTCTTGCATGCTGTCGCAAAATAATAATGATAATGAAAAGTTCAGATCATTTCTAGGGAATGACAAGTCTATGTCTATTACAATATGGTGGATTCTTAAGAACTTAGAGCTCAAAATTAAAAATTGCCTAATTTTAATACTTTTACAACATTTACTTTATTTTATTTTATTTATTTATTTATTTATTTTTGAGACAGAGTCTCACTCTGTTGCCCAGGCTAGAGTGCCGTGGCGTCAGCCTAGCTCACAGCAACCTCAAATTCCTGGGCTCAAGCAATTCTACTGCCTCAGCCTCCCAAGTAGCTGGGACTACAGGCATGCGCCACCATGCCCGGCTAATTTTTTCTATATATTTTTAGTTGTCTGATTAATTTCTTTCTATTTTTAGTAGAGGCGGGGTCTCGCTCTTGCTCAGGCTGGTCTCGAACTCCTGAGCTCAAACGATTTTCCCCGCCTCGGCCTCCCAGAGTGCTAGGATTACAGGCGTGAGCCACTGTGCCTGGCCTAATACTTTTACAACATTTACTTTAAAGACTTAAAGATTACTTTCCGATTATAAAATAAATAGGAATTGAGTGATGTTTCCCTGAAATTGAAAATAAAAACCTGGGTGATTGCCAGTTTATTAAATTCTTTAAATTGAAGTTCAATTGTGAAGCTATGGCATAACTATAGTAATATCAAATACAATCTCTGAGCCTAATTTTGATAATACCTGTAAAGGCTTATTAGTTATAAAGCACTTTCATACACAGTGATTTGCTCTCCACCCTTTACTCTTTACTTTGAATGTAACAGAATTATAAAAATTATAAGATATTGACAACACAATCTCATTTAGTTACTGAAAATACAGGCCTGATCTACCCCATAGAAAATAAATAATTCTTTTGTATTTTGATAAGCTTGTTAAGACAAGCTATTTAAATTCAGTGTTGTTATTAGGCTCAATCTGCTCTTGAAAATTATGATTTAGCCTCTTCACATAAGGCTACAAAGATATGAATTAGAGCCTAGAATTTTACAAATCTCTTAAATTAACAATGGTTAAGGAAGGATATGGGAGATACAGGAATGTAGTGCTTGGCAGGAGATTTTTCACCGTGTATCCTTCCTGACTTTTGAATTTTAATAATATGAATATATTACCTAGTCAATGTATTTATTACTATTATTTTTTTTTAGAGACAGGGTCTCACTCTTTTGCTCAGGCTGGAGTGCAGTGGCATTATCATAGTTCACTGTGGCCTCGGTCAAACTCCCGGGCTTGAATGATCCTCTCGTCTCAGCCTCCTGAGTAGCTGGGACTACAGACACACTACCACGCCTGACTAATTTTTTTAATTTTTTGTAGAGATGGGGTCTCATTATGTTGGCCAGGCTGGTGTTGAACTCCTGGCCTCATGCTATCCTCCTGCCTCAGCCTCCCAAATTGCTGGGATTATAGGCATGAGCCAACACTCCTTGCTATATTACCTATTCAAAAAATAAATATTTTAAAAGTTGTAAGAAAATTGAACAATAATTCAAACCAATTTTGTATTATTTTTATCCATTTATTCATTCAAACATTTACTAGAGGGATGGCAAACTTGTGACTCCTAGTGTTACTCCTCTCTCTCACCCTTAAAAGATGCAGCTCACTGGTTACAGCACTCTTCCCATTGACCTTGACTTTCTTAACACTCTGCTCCTTCAGCCACCACCAATCAGTCCGAGATGGTAGTGGAGCTGAAGACTATTTGCTATTCTTGGCTACTATGTGCTGGGCCTTGTGCTGGGAGGGTGGACAAGAAAGTCATCT